>MU780733.1:4462-32152 GCA_026770625.1 Nicotiana glauca
TTATTAGTTGAGTTCAAGATGATTAGATAACATATCAAGCTACAAAGATGAACAATCAAAGTTTAATTAGATATATGTCATTTGCTTATTTTGATTTTATAAGGTACAAGCATGTAATAAAGCGAATCTCGCCTGATAATTCCTTAAAGACAATCTTCCCGGTGTATGCTCCTTTCATTTGTTTCGATTTCTCTGTCATGATCAAGATGTTTATTATCAATATAAATACCCCTGAAAGTACTATGTAAAGTTAGCCATACGAAAATACATATTGCGGCAATTCAACATCGAGGATTGATTCTAATAATTTTGGTTGTAATTTGACTGAACCACAAATTTTTAGATAAAACAAAAAAAGTATAAGAGCAATAACATAAGATTAGATTATATGTATTTTCTATGATGATTATTATTTGAAATAGACAACATTTTGAAATAATTTTAAAAACTTTAACATAAGTGTAGTCGTCGTCTTCTTCTTCTTTCTTTTTCTTCTTCTCTTTATTATTATTATTATTAGTAAAGAGCAAAAATATTACTAATTGTGTGACTATGTAATCCGAACAACCTATTAGAAGAGTGCAAAACAAACTTACATTATTGGATACAATGTTTAATCTATAAGGAAAATATAATATTTATCAAATTAAAGTTCGTTTTCAATAAATAAATAAAAACTTCAGAAACAAACGATCAACTTAACCCAACAACATAATATGTGAATGTGACGATACAACGGCTAAACGTGAATTTATTATTATTATTATTATTATTATTATTATTATTATTATTATTAGTAAGAGCAAAAATATTACGTGTGACCATGTAATCGGAACAACCTATTAAAAGAGCGCAAAACAAGCTTACATTATTGGATACAATGTTTAATCTATAAGGAAAATTTAATATTTATCAAATTAAAGTTCATTTTCAATAAATAAATAAAAAACTTCAGAAACAAACGATCAACTTAACCCAACAATATAATATGTGTATGTGACGACGCAATGGCTAAAAATGAACTTATTAGGGGGGAAGCAAAAATAACTATATTTATAACTGATAATTGAAAAATAGGCATAATTTTAAAAGTAATTCAAATTTAGCCATTTTTTATGTAAAGATAAAATCCGAACAAAAACAACCTTAAAGAGAAAAATTCTAGCATAATATGTAGGAGTTCGATTTTTTACCAACATAATGTGCTAGAATTTCATAACGTATTGGAGTCTACACATAATATGCTAGAATTTTATACCAGGAACTCCATAATCCAGCATATTATGGTAGACTTTTCATGTGCTGGAGTTCCAACATAACATGCTGGAAGTTACACGCAAGAGCTCCGTAATCCAGCACATTATGGTAGAAGTTATAATACCATGATATTATACCATAAAAAATTACATAAAAAGAAGGGTAGAATTGGTCCCACTGGGCGTGCCAATTTGTTTGCAACAAATTATATGTGATACAAAAATAAATTGCAACCACAATATAAATATGAAGAAACACAATTCTATTCATAAAAAGACGAGGGTACAATTCTGTTTATCCCCTTGATTCTTCTCTCCTGATTATGTCCGTGATTCGAGGGCTAGAATAGCATGTTTCTCGAACGTAGGATGGTGCGGGCTTTCATGGATTTATTTGATATCCATGAAGTATGTTGTGGAGTTTCTTGAAGAATTTGATTATCAAGAATTATCCGACCACTTTTTGATCTCTTTATGAATATCCCGTGAGTTTATGAGATTTTCGAGATGATCTCCATTTTTGAGATATTTTTTAAAGGATTATGAAACCCTTTTTATAGGAGTGACCTAGGGTTTTGGTAGAGTAGCCTCCAAGCAACACTGACAGGCTCCTAGAGTTTCAAGAGGTCTTGTAGTATCTTGAATTTAGGATTTAGCTTGATCCATTAAAATTTAGATGTGTACAGAAGTGTTTCAATAAAATATTGGCTATTTTTTAGTGACTGTGCAAACACTGTCTATTTTTTAATTAGCAATTCAAAAACTGGCAAGTCCGTGCTATTTTCGCTTATTGTTGTGGGCTGATGTATATATAAAAGTAAATGAATGAGAAAATAATTAGGTGCAATTTACTTCACCAGTCCCAATTTATTTGATGTGTTTGACTTGGCACAAAGTTAAAAAAAGAAGGAAAGATTCTTGAAATGTATCGTCTAAATCAAACTATAGATATTTATGTCGCTACACATCATCTTGTTAAGGATAAATGGTAAGTTTGTGATTAATTTTTTTTTTTAAAATAAAAAAGTATGATATTCTTTTTGAAACAAACTAAAAAAGAAAGTATGACACATAATTTGGGACAAAGAGAATAATGTTTCATAGAAAAACGTTCTAAGGCTAATTAATAGAATAATTAATTTTAAATATTTTATTTAGTAATTAGTTCAAAATATATTATTTTGAGATTATTTTTGACAGGATCTTCTTTCTTTTATTTTGATGTCAAAAGTATTAATTCATTATCTCCAGCAAACATTGAAAAATAATAATGATTGATACCTTTTGATTTTACATTTGACTAATCATCTACAACCTTAATAATAATGCTTTTTTCGAGTTAGCAACTTTAATATTTGTTACATGCGAATATTTTAGTTTGAAACAACTCGGTGATAAAAGGTTAAAATCTAAATCACAATTTCACAAATACGAATAAGAGAACAAAACACACATACAAATACTTATTAATTGAATCAAACAAAGATAACGTATATATTAAAGAATCATATCAAAACTCACAATGCTATAATGGGAGTCGCTTGACAAATGAATAGAAAGAAAGAATAGGCGCCAGCAAAACTCTAACGATAAAAAACAAAGGTAAAAAAAAAGAAGCAACAAATAAGAATAAGTATAGCTGTAAAGAATAGCGTAATATAAATAATAAGAGCAAGGTTTGTTACTTTAGTTTTGGTATTAGCAAGAAGATGTTATTGTTTGGAGAACTTCTGAAGATGGCCTCTTATAGATAAGGACTTTTAACGTTATTGGCTTTTCACATAATACCAAAATAACTCTTCAGAATAACAAAAAGTGACATGGTTGGAATATAAGAGCATGTGCATATATTTTGGGAAGACAAAAATGATGATAGTATCTTATATATTTAGAACTATATCAATAGCACAAATCTTTGAAAAAGAAGAGATTGTTAGAAGATATATTGTGAATTCCTTTTTGGACACCTAAATAGATGGTATTATAATCCAATTATGACATCTAATAAACAACCGGAAGCTAACATTTGCAACTAATTTGAAGGGTTGCATCCTTTCAAATAAAACTCTCATTTTATTTATTTTTTTTCAAGAAAACTATTTCAATTATTTAGAAGGGCATTTAGGTAATTCAACATTTAAGTTATGGGCTGATATATATGAATTACACATTCCCTAGCTATTTTTAGTTTAAGGGTAAGCTTTGAAAATTAAACAAACATTCATTTAACTGTCTTCTGTAGTTCTGTCACCTAACGCCACACGGAATACAACGAAGAGACAGTGAAGAAACAACGAAAAGTAATCTAATTCTACCAGCGAAGGTCACACTCTAAATCTTATTCTTTTTTCGTATTTCTATTTGATTTTTCTGTTCAAAATCCAATCTGTCTAAGTTAGGATTTATTTTCTCGCAGAATTTACGTACAAAACGGTAGCTCTTGATTTTGCTCAATCTAGAAATTGAAGTCCAGAATCTGAAATTCTCAATTTCTCATGTATTAATTTAAAAGGAAATGGATTCAGATCGGTTCTTATGGTGTTTTAAGTAAAACCCATGTCTATAATTTTTTTGTTTTTTGCTTTTTTGTTGTATGTATGTTTTGATGGATTTAGCTTGCAGCTTCAGTAAGAAAAATATAAAGTTCAAATATTTGGGGTTTTTTTAATTTTCTGTAATTATCAAGTCCATTTAAAATTTAAAATTGGGATTTTGCTGCATCTGAAGTGCGACTGATTCAATAAATATGTGAAAATGAAGCAAAAATATAAAGAAATAAATGGGGAAAAGAAATTTATTTTCTTGTTGTCGTTTCAGATTGTTTATATTGGTTTTTTTTTTTAGCTTGGTGGAGTGGATTTTAAGTTTTATTTACTTTTTGAAAATTCAGAGATAATACTTGAAAGTCGTAAGCCTCATGGCGAAGATAAAACCACAAGCTCTTCTATTGCAAAGCAAAAAGAAGAAGGGGCCAAGTCGTGTCAGTATCCCTACGATCATGCTATATGGCGTGATTGTTGTTGTCATGGTGTTTTTCCTGTTTGCTACTTATAGACACTGGTCTCGGAGGTTTGTGAAAATCCTCTCTTGAGTACTTGCTATTATTGTTGTATCTGTTTTAAATCTTGTTTTATCTGCTTGTAGAGTCTAAATTTGTGATTTCTTAGTAGTTTTATTGATATGTCGAGTTTGTTGTTTGGTTATGATTTTACATGTGGAAAACAAGCTGAAAGAGAGATACACATCTATGGTACAACCTATGTTGTGCGGACTCTCCAAAATGCTGCAGCACCCATGACGGATCCTCCAAAATACACTACTTTTGGAGGATCTGGCACGTACCTGGAGATATTTTCGAAGAGTTCGAGCAACATAAGGTACAACTATAAGAAAATACTACCGAACATTTAGGGAGAAAAAATAAATGTCTTGTCCGCTTTTTATTAACGTTTAACTAATCTGATGTCCAAATAACCCCAATATGCAGCAACAACAACAAGAAACCTAGTATTTTCCCACTAGTGGGGTCTAGGGAGGGTAGTGCGTGCGCAGATCTTACCCCTACCTAGTGAAGGTAGAGAGGTTGTTTCAAATAACCCCAATATGCATTACACCTAAATGACTCAGGAGATTTTGTCCTTTTAGCGAGCGGATTGGAGGATGTATCGACATTTATGAATGGTGGGATAAGTTGTGCATTAGAGGGTCTGAAGATCATGACATACTGGGGTTCAATTCCAACTGACGCAAAAAAACAAAAAAGTTAATTTCCATCTGTCTAAGCGTATGTACTATTGGGAGGATTTTCCAGTGTAATAGTTTGAGGCGCGCTCAAATGATTTGAACATGACTGTTACAAAAATAAAAGTAATAATAAAGTAAAATTTAACAAAATCAAACTCTGTTTGGATAGTGCTTACATGTGTTCCTCTTATATATATGGAAATGAATTTTTTGTTTATATGATTGTATGCAAGATAATGGAATTAATATGGATCATCTCTGTATCTGGACAGACAAGACTAGTTTTTAATAGACTGAGTAATGGCTTGTTATATAAATTAGACAGAGTTGATCTTTATCATCCAAAGGTCAGCTGTTTTCCTTGAAATCCAAGAATGGGTGGATTCATGGGAAAGAAGAAAAGCTGTGCAGCTGGTCTAACTTCCCTGAGCCCCATGCTTCCGAACCACCCCTCTAGAAAAACTTTTCTTTGATGTTTGTCCATCTTTTTTCCTTCTCTCATACAGTTTCCTCTTTTCTAAAAACATGACGGCACCTCATGTGAAGCTTGAAGCATTATGGAGGCATCCATATTACTAAGAATCCGTAGTGATAAGAATACAATGATAGAACTTGTGCTGGTGATGAACTGTGAGTCTACTTTTTGTTCTGACACCAAGGTTTTCTGATAGTGTTTTAGTTTTGATTATGGTTTGCTGTTATTGATCACTTTGTTAATGGTTTTCATGATGATGATGCGCAAATCAGTTTATGCTCTCTAACAAGGAATTGATTATATCTAATGTTGAAAAATGAATTGCGATGAATAACATGTCATGGAGAGAACTAAATATGCTTCTTAAACTCATTATGATATGAATCTACTGATATTGGTGTTGTCAACAACAACAACATACCCAGTCTTATCCAACACTGTGGAGTCCGGTGAATCAACGGATATTGGTGTTGTACACGATATTGGTGTTGTGATATACTCATTCCATTGTCGGTACCACCTCTAATTCATAGAAGTTCACACTTAACAGTTTCACCTTGGTTTCATCTCCGCTAGTACCAAAGCCGAAATTCTATGCATCCCTTTTCATTCTCTCTACACGGACTCAAAAGCTCCATCATCTATAGATTTTGAAAATTCCTGAAACTATCTGCCATTTTTTGCCTGGGATGATTCACAGAGGATGATTTTAACAAAGTTGTAAAGGTTGATTTAACTGTAGGTGGGGGAAGTTCATGGGTACTTTTTGTCAAATTGGTATTAAAATTAGTTGGGCTTTGAAATTGGCGATGAATAGCAACTCCAATAGAATTGGAGACTGAAGCATTTTGATTGATTTGTCGATTAAGAGTGTTTGGCCTGTCAAAGTTTGTTAATAATTTAGGAAATGAAGGTGTTTGGTTTTCTGGGTGTTTTAACAGTTCAAAATCGGGCCTCCATTGCCGTCAATGAGCTCAACACCGGAATTCATAAGACCTTGATTCGTCCCAACTGGTCTAAAATTGCACTGCTGGGATTAGTCTTAATAGTTGACCATTAGTAAATATGGGCAAATCTAGCCCATTTTTATTACGGCAAGGGTTGATTTGACCCCAGCTATTAACGGAGGGCAAATCTAGACCATTTTGCATAAAAGTAAAAAGAAGAAAATGTTTGAGTCTGACATGAAACCTTCGAAGTTCAGGATATCGTCCTGGAGTTTTAATTTACAAAGACTGAAATCCAAAATGCTTTAAGTTACAAAACTGAACTCTAGGACACTATCATTAATGCCCTGCTAAATCAGCAGTTGGATGTGTAAAGGTGTTGCACTTGCTTTTGGGTAATGGTCGTAAGGAATTGTTTGGTTTCTTGGTGGCTAGGAAAGGAGGATGTGAACTTTACACAATGAGATATTTAAAATTTTATGGATATTGTTCTGCAAGAGCAAAATTTTAATAATTCATTTCTTGAAAAGGTGGACGTTTTTCAGCTTCTCATTGCAAGCTAAAATGTATTTGTCCAAGCATTCTTCTGTTTTGACCCCTCCTTATCGTGGTATTAGCGATCCTTGCCTTATAGCCTGTTGGGCCAAGCTGAAGAAATCAATTTATTTTGAGAATTGCTTTTGAAAAAAGTACTTTTGGAGAGAAGCAGTTGCGTTTGGCTAATCACTCTGAAAAGTACTTTTGAGCAATAATTTGTGTTTGGCCAAGCTTTTAAAAAAGTGCTTTTAAGTATCAAATTACGAAAAAGGATATGAATAGATTTACTTAATAGTTAATATTATAAGTAAATAAATAATCTCATGTTATTATAGGCAATAATTAAATTTTTTTCATTTTATTTAAGTAAAATATGAAAATAAAATTAAAAAGTACTTAATTTTAATATAAGTTAAATATATTAAAACTTATTCAACAAATATAAAAACTTTCACCTCTAAAGTCACTGTATATTAGAAAGCTATCCTAAAACAACAACAACAACAACCCAGTATAATCCCACTTAGTGGGGTCTGGGGAGGGTAGTGTACGTAGACCTTACCCCTAACCTGGGGTAGAGAGGCTGTTTCCAAATAGACCCCCGGCATCCTTCCCTTCAAGAACTTCCCACCTTGCTCTTGGGAAGACTCGAACTCACAACCTCTTGGTTGGAAGTGGATGTTGCTTACCATCAGAGCAACCCCTCTTGTCAAAGCTATCCTAAAAATAAGAAAAAATACTTATACATTAATATCCTAAGTATTAGGTTTAACGGTTATTGTGGTATATACTATATTTTGTTAAGGTTATTTTAGGTAAGAAGAAAAGTCAAAATTGCTTCTGCTTCTGCTTTTGGGAAGAAGCTACTTTTTTTCTGCTTCTCAGAAATTGCTTCTGCTTCTGCTTTTGGGAAGAAGCTACTTTTTTTCTGCTTCTCAGAAATTGCTTCTGCTTCTTCTCAAAAGCACTTTTTTCCCAAAAAAAGCCTGGCCAAACACCTCAAGTGAGGAAAAAAAGTGCTTTTCGGAAAAAAACTTTTGGCCTCTTGAGAAGCTTGATCAAACAGACTATAGTGTGGTCTCTTCACTAATGTAGTTTCTTAATGGTTCATGCTCTCGTATAATATTCAGGAAAAATTAGTATCTTAAAAGCCCCATTATTAAGTCAAAAGTAACCCTTCATGCGGAAATCTCCAAAATATGCACATTTTCTGACTGAATGCAGTTATCACTCAACTCTTTTGCACTTGTGTCATGAACAAAGTGAGACATGTAACCTTTTAAACTAATTTATGAGACACTGCAAGCCTATAGATCATATCTTAAGTACCTTACAATGACAGCTACTACCTCAATCCCAAAAGCAAGTTGGGACAGGCTATATTAATCCAAACTGATCTAACACTTGTTAATTTTCTTCTAGGTCAATGATTCAGACACATGATGACTTGTCAACCTCTGAGGTATGAATTACTGCCAATTGTTTTCTTGCTTGATGATAAATTGTTTTGGCCATTAGGGGTTGATTTGCTTGTAGCTTTTGATGGTCTGTGTTGAGATACTTGTGACTGTAGAAATTGCATTTGTCACAGTTAGAAGTTTCTATAACATGGAATTCTTGTGGAGTAGACCTTGTTGTTATGAGAATTTCGTAATTCATGACTTGTAGGAGGGGTTCGTTCTCCGCCTCATTGGGATGGGGAATTTGTAACCCCCTATTTAGACTTCCATCTTTCCGAATTGATGTCACAATTCTCGCTACAAGATTATCCGGGTTCAAACAAGAATTGGGAATTAGATGCAGGCGAAATTCTTGGTTCTATTCTTTTTCTGTGCTTAATACATATTTCTGTTTGCATGATGCAGGGTGAAAATTCTTTTAATGAGCATAAGGAATCCGATGCCCCTAAATATGCGGTGAGTTTACAGAAACTTTCTTCTGCTGCATTTTATCTGGAAAGTGATCGCGCTTGTGATTTCAATCTCAGTTTTGTTAAACAAGTATTACAATACTGATTCTTATAGGATAGGAAGTTTGTATACAAAAGTATGGCAATGTATCCCTTCCAATATCCTTTTGTAGTTCCCTTTTTCCTACCTCTAGCACGTACCGTTCCCAAAGCTTATGGTTAACTTCAAATATTGACTAGTTGGTTTGATACGAGGAAATTTCCTTTTTGAGACTTCTTTAAATGGAGGCAAATAACAGTTTACTACCGTTCATTTCTTTTTACAAGTTCTATTCTTTTGTTTATTTTGTGTACAATTGGAGAATTCACTACCCAATTTGATTGTTTGGCTTTCTATTTTCTTATATTTTCCCCTTTGTCAACTCTATTAATCTTTGACAGTTCATATCCACCTCAAAAGGATCGATAACCGTGGAACTTTACAAGGATGGTTCTCCTGACATTGTTGACGAATTTGTTGATTTTTGGTGCGTACTTGATTTACTTTTGTTTATGTCTAGGGTAATTTCCATTGAAATTATTTGTTGGATTTGTATTTGTGTTACCTTAAGCTATTTCTTCACTCTACAGTGGTAGTTACTGGTGTTGAGAGTGATTGTGTCTAGAAGCATGCTTATATATTGGTTTTGCATTTCAGGCCGATGAAATGATGCAGAGCTTATTTCTCAACTCCCAACCCCCCATACGAACCCCAAGTTTTCAAACTTTGATCTCCATAAGATGGCTTCTCAAAGATTTTTCTTAAGAACGCATAAGCTGTTCATCTTCTTTGTTATCGGAAAGAGAACCTTTAGCTATGAACGGTAATTTCAGTGTCAGAATGATCAACCAATGGATACTAAAACATCACATCATGTAGAATAAAACCAGAATCTAGGAAAATGTGCTGGGTGAAGATGTGTCATGCTAATTTGCTAGTGTTTCACATGGTATAGGTCGTGCAGTTGACACTTTGAGACTAGTTGGCACTGATACCTCTTGCTTTATATAATGAGTTGATTGGTTTAGTGTCATAGTTGTTTGCCATATGCATTGTTTGAAGGATTTCTTGCATTTCTTAGCTAGAATGATAAACTTCATAAAATGTGTATGCAGTCAGAAGGGCCACTTCAAAGGGATGCAGTTTATTCGTGTAATAAAACACTTTGTTATCCATGGTAGCAAAGTTGATAAACTTGACGCTACAGAAGATTGGACTTCGAGGGAAAAGCATTACAATCGACTAGACACGAGGTTTCCTCATCTTATTCGCTGCTTCTTCTTTTTTTTTTGTGGGGGGGGTCGGTAAACAATAGTCATGATACCCAACTGTTTGATTGATCACTAAGTTATGATTCTCTGCATTCAGCCTGAAGCATGAAGCTTTTATGCTTGGTACTTCAAAAACAAAACAAGAAGGTGGAGGATTTGATCTGTTTATAACGACTGCACCAATCCCAGATCTGAATGACAAGATCAATGTATTTGGGCGTGTGATAAAGGGAGAAGATATTGTGCAGGTATGAGTTCCTTTTCCGTTTCCTATCAGTTGTTGCATAGAGGACAATGAAGTTTGCATTTGATGTTTCACTGCCTTTGCATATCATCTGCTAGCATTTAGTAGTAATCCAAGTTCGGAACAGTGTGGATATGGTAGATGCATCCCCTGAGGAACTGGACAGGATTGTTTTTCATCATCCAGCTCGTGCAAGAAAAAGAAGTGTAATAAAAGTGTGTTCTCTCTAACAGCTTATATAACACTTCAAAATGGTATCAGAGCAGGCAGGGTCCTGGGTTTGAGTCTCACCGCCACCCAATATCAAAAAGAATTTCTATGTGCTTGGATCATAAAAAAAGAATCAAGCCCACACGTGAGGGGGCGTGTTGAAGACATAATTAAATAAATAAAAGTGTGTTCTATTTAACAACTTAAACTTTTAGATGAGATGGTTACACACTTCAACAAGAATAACCAAATGAAATTAATCCATAGGTATAATAGTGCTATTAAAAAACAGTTACTATAAGTTAGCGTTTGTACAATGTAAAAGCAGTGGAGTATGGATCACCAGATACGGAGGAAATGAAGAGCGAAGAACTAAATATGCAAGTCGAGTTTGGTTGATCATTTTGTTGTGAGAAATTAAAAAATAGCTAGATTTACTAGTAGCCATTCAAAAATAGCCACAGTTTCAAAAGGCATAGAAATTTAGCCACGTTTCATGTAAAGATAAATCTGAACGAAAAAACTGTTCAAAATCCAAAAAATACTGTAGCATAATATACTAGAATTCCAGTATAATATACTAGAACTTCACGGTATCATTTGCTGGAACTCCAGGATAATTATACTTTCCTGGAAATCCAGTATATTATACTGGAGTTCCAGCAAAGTATACTGGAACTCCAGTATATTATACTGGAGCCAGCAAAGTATACCGGTTATGCTGGAAGTTCATACATAGATGCGTCGAACTCTAGTATATTATGCTGGATCGGTCTCTATTGCAGCAAAATAGTGGTTATTTTTCAATGACTTAGCAAACCCTAGTTATTTTTGAATGACCAATCCGAAAATTGGCTAGCCCGTGCTGTTTTAACCATTTTGTTTGCAAATTGTGATGAGATCTCGCTCTTATATCTTTCTTTTGTGCTATTTTAATGTGCATGGTTCATTATGGTCATTCAGGAAATTGAAGAGGTAGATACAGATGACCATTATCGACCCAAAACTCCTGTTCAGATCAATGAAGTTACTCTGAAATACAACATTTGAAGGCTGCAGTGTCGATAATATGATGTTCTTAAACCTCAGAGATCAAAGTCTGCAGTGCAAACGTAGATTTGCGACATGGGTACAGCGGTAGAAACCATCTTTTGCTGATTTTAATTCCTCACTAGTGACGTGATGCAGCTTGTCATTGATGCTTGTGGTGTAAAAATCTGGATATGATATTCCATTTGTATAACTTTTTTTTTCTTCCCAATTTTTTCCCTTAGCTAAATGTTCGGCAGCTCTGTTTTTTTATAACATAATATGTTGAGAGGGAAACTATCTTAACTTGAGTTTATTCCTAGCGTTTTTTCGATATTATGTGGTAGAATGGTTAGGATTCATGCACACTTAACTAGAGGTTAGAGGTCTCGGTTTTGAGCTAAGAAAATTGAAAAAAAAAAAATCTGGTCAGGAGCGTTTTTCCTTTAATGAGCTTTTATACGTGGCAAATTTAGATTAATTGAAGTTCGGAAGCAGGTGTTGAACGCTGGATGAGAAATTAAAAATAACAAAAAATTCTGAAAATGCAGATTAAGGAATTCATGTGAAAGCTTCTTATGGTCTGACTTGATGAAAATGAATATTGGACCTTAACTTACAAGTAAACGCTAATTATTGTAATCAGCTCATGTATTATATTGATGGTTCTTCTCTGTTCCTAGGCATTCATCTACTTTACAACATGCAGATCCTATAAGTTATTCAATTTGAAAACGATTTGTCGAGTGATCGTGATTACGGAAAAGGGTCAAAAATGTCACTGAATTATTGAAAAAAGTTTAAAAATATCCTTCATTTATCTATTGGGCTAAAAATATCCCTTCATCCACCTTTTTGGTTCACTTATGCCATTTGACCGTTAGGCCAATGCTGATTTAAAAATAATAATTATTTAAATTTCACGTGGCAACTTCTTATTGGCCAAAATTAAAACATCTAACACATTAGAAAGACCCACTTATATCTACCAGTTTTTCGTACTAACCCGCTTCAAATACTAACTCGACCCAAACAAAAAGTTAAACTAGAAAAAAGAGGACCCAAAATCTACCAAAACCGTGACATAGAAAGTTATTTGATTCGAAATCTACAAAGTATAACATTGCCAACTCGTCGTTACATCAAGTGAGCTCCAAGAAGATTGATATTTTTCTCCAAGTGTTCCAAAAAGGTTAAGATCCAGTTCCTCGATGCTTGGAAATGCATAATATCCGGAAGCACCTATTTGGGAACTTACTCATATAAGCTCTTTACTAGCACCGCGTCCTTAGGAAAAACAAACTGGTAATGTTGCCACGAGGGGCGTCTTTTATTTATTTTTATTTTTTGAACTTTTTATTCGGGTCAGGTTAGTGTTTGGGAGGGTTAGTCCGAAAAATGGGTAGATATGGGTGGGTCTTTCTAATAGGTTAGATATTTTAATTTCGACCAATAAGAAGTTGCCACGTTGAATTTAAATAATTATTTTTGAAATTTAGCACTGACCTAAGTCAAAGGGTATAAGTGAACCAAAAAGGTAGACGAAAGGATATTTTTGGTCCAACAGGTGGATTTGGATAAAGTATATTTTTAGATATTTTTCAATAGTTCAGGAACGTTTTTGACCCCTCTCCGTCATGATTAACTTCTTTTTATTTATAACGGTGGTGTTTGGGTTAACTTTTACACATAACTATTTGATTGGGTATGTGCTACTTCTCACTCGCACATGCAATTGAATAAATTTATCCACCTAAACTTAGGTAAATAAAAGAAAAATTACTTTGCTTGTTTTTGAATCTCGACTTTGCTGAAATTTGAACCTTGACTTTCGGTAGTTTTCACTCAGTTTTATTAACTACTAACCACCCATTGGGTGTAGTCAGAAGCGGACCTATATTATAAGGACGGATCACCAACACTCGAAAAGTTTATCTCTATTCTGAACTTTTTGGGTGACTTTAATTTGAACGTAGAATACCGCGTGACATTTAAATTCTAGGTCCACCTATGTGAGAAGTGTCAATTATTAACTGCTTCGTTGGCCTGATTATGTTATGGAGTTCTTCTTTTTGTTAATATGAAAAAGCAGAGGGTGACAAGGTGATTGATCAAGACAAATCCACAATACAACCGTTTAGGAAAATTAACAAAGAAAACAAAAAGAGGAACGGGAGTTTACAAAAGTAAGAATATATCAACATCATATATTAATATATTGAAAACGTTGGTCCCCATTTCAACAAGTAGCAATCCTATTTCCTAACCCAGAAAAATACTTTTTAAGAGATAAGAACATGCAGAAAAAAAGCAAAGATTATCCTAATTCCACGATGAAAGGTAGAGGTTATATTATATTATTATATAAGAATGCTTACGAAGAAAATCTATGCTATTTCTAGATCATATCCGAACACTTTTTTGGTTAATTCATGCACAAACTACTTAGAGAGAGATTATGAAGTGACAGCAAACTAAACTCGGTGGAAAAAAAAATCCATCTGTTTTTATAGGACTAGAGACTTTGATTTCTATGTACAGTTTCTAAAAACTTGTGTCCCAAAATGGGAAACAATAGAAAATGCACGTTACATATTCATGTTCATACCAAATCACATGAATTTACTATGATTAAGTTACAAATTAGTTAAGAATCCATGTTAATTTGCTAGTTAAATAATATAAAAGTGTATATACAAGATGCACGTTATATATTATTGTTTTGGTGTACAGATCGCGTGTGGTTAATTTTTTTGTTAACATGCCACTTTTGGAATTTTTATATACTCCACCTATCCTAAAAAAAAAAAAAGGAACATCATTATCATTTAGAGGGGAAGTGCACGGTTGGCCAGTAATAACACTTGTATTTACTTTTAAACAACCATTTAAAATGTCTTTAGTCTTTAGCAATTGTTTTAGTAAACTTTAACTGCCCGGACGAAAATACTTTTCTGCTCATGTTCTTAACTTCAGGACTTCAGGACTACATGTCCTTAACTTTTGAACTTGGAACTCTAAGTTCAGGACTTCAGGACTATATGTCCTTAACTTTTGAACTTGGAACTCTAAGTTCAGGACTTCAGGACTATGTGTCCTTAACTTTTGAACTTGGAACTCTAAGTTCAGGACTTCAAGGTTACATGTCATTAACTTTTGAACTTGGAACTCAAACTTCAAGACCAAGCGTCCTTAACTTTTGAACTTGTAAATCAAAGTTAATGACCTATTGTCCTTAACTTTTGAACGTGTAACTGTAAGTTAAGGACCGTCTGTCCATAACTTTTGAACTTGGAAATCAAAGTTAAGGACCTATTGTCCTTAATTTTTGAACTTGTAACTGTAAGTTAAGGACTGCATGTCCTTAACTTTTGAACTTGTAACTATAAGTTAAGGACTGTTTGTCCTTAACTTTAGAACTTGTAACTATAAGTTAAAAACTGTCTATCCTTAACTTTTGAACTTGTGTCCTTAACTATTGAACTTAACTTTAGGACTTCAAGTTAAAAACTCATAAGTTCACCGGCAGAAAAATCAAAAGATAAACTATTATGTGCAATTTCTGATGTGTCAACAAACAAAACCACTTGCATTCTGCTCATGGAAAATCATGACTCATGGAAACTCATCATAAAATTGGTGGAGGGTCTTGGGCAACCTAACAATTTCGCAGCCAATCCTGCTGAAAAAGGGGTAGATAATATTAATACTCTTGAGACTGGAAAATACAAAGTTTGAAATCCAACTCTCCAGATTGATATTTCAAGTTAAATATACCAGAGAATACGAAGTCTTTATGTTTTGAATGCAACAGTGTATTTCCGTTTTGGGAGGAAAGGGTAACACAGTTTTTTCATATTAATTTCAATAGACTAGTAGCTACTATTGCTAAGCATTAAAAATGCTGAATAAAAAGTAAATACAAGCTTAAATAGCGGCTACCCCACACTATTTATACTCATTTAGATGGTTAAATAAAGTTTGTTTGACTACAATATTTTAAATTAAAAAAAAATCAAAGATACTACTAATAGTTGTGATGACCTTTTGGTTATCACTTGTTTTAAAAATAAATTCTGTGTTCTGAGGCCTTAAAAATCTCTTTCTACATCACCTTGATTTGCGTGCATAGTCCGGATGCATAGCCAGAAAACCAATATGTGAAAATCTGTGAAAAATGATGAATTTTGACCTTAAAATGAATTTAAGTTGACTTTGGTCAATATTTTAGGTAAACGGACCGAACCCATGATTTGACGGTCCCCGAGGGTCCGTGGAAAAATATGGGACTTGGACGTATGCCTGTAATCGAATTTCGAGGTCCCAAGCCCGAGAAATAAATTTTTTTAAAAAATTATTTTCTGGAATATTTATGAGTTTTTGGAAATAAAATATGTTTAAAACTTGATGGTTTTGGGCCCGTATTTTGATCCCGGAGCCTGGTACAGGTCTTATATGTGAATTAAGATGAGTCTCTGAAATTTGGTAAGAAACAAAAGTCGTTTGAGGTGATTCGGACCCGTAGTTGTGAAAATTGATACTTTGAAAGTTTTGAGATTTTTCTTAGATTCCTATGCTAAATGCGTTGTTTAAGAGGTTATTTTGGCGATTTGATCGCACGGATAAGTTCATATGATGTTTTTGAGTTAGTATGCATGTTTGGTTTGGAGCCCCGAGGGCTCAGGTGAGTTTTGGATAGGTTTCAGATGGTTTTAAACCTGGAAAATATTGCAGGTTTTCAGTTTCTGGTGTTCTGGTGTTCTGGTGTGTTGTTCATCGCGTTCGCGGAAAAACTCTGGCGAACGCGAAAGGTAAGTCAAGCTGAAGGAAACTTTCTTCTACGCGAACGCGAGACACAGGACACGAACGTGAAGCATTGGGAGTGTTTCCCTTCGCGAACGCGAAGGCTTTTGGGCCTGGGCAGGGGGATAGGGATTTTTACCCTATGTGAACACGTCCACGCGAACACGTCCACACGAATGCGAAGGCTCCCAGGGGCTGAAGCTCCGCGAACGCGATGGTTTATTGGGCCTGACCCATCGCGAACGCGATGAAGGTCTGTCCAGTGATTTTAAAACAGAAGCAAAAACGGGATTTAACAAAAATTTCATAACTTTTTCTTCCAAACTCCAAATTGGGCGATTTTTGAAAGAGAGCTTCATCGCAAATCCATAGGTATGTAATCTTCGACTCATTTTTTTCAATTTTCATTAACACCCATTAGATTTTTAGGCCTAAATCATGTTCTTAAGTGTAGAAAATTAAGGATTTGGGTAGAGTTAGGGTTTTATATATAATTGGAATTTAGACCTAGTTTTGGGGTCGTATTCCGAATCTAATTACATATTTGGGCTCGTGGGTGAATGGGAGATCTGGTTTTGGTCTGAACCTCGTGTTTTGATAAAGCATGCCCGGGGTCAATTTTTGACTTTTTGGGAAGAATGATAGGAAATCTATAATTAAGCATTGGAATTGGATTGTTTAGCATTTATTGATGTTATTAAGTCGATTATGTCTAGATACAATTGATTTGGAGCCAAATTCAAAAGGAAAAGCGGTGTTTGAGGCTTGAGTTGGTCGTGGAAGTTCAAGGTAAGTGTTTGGTCTAACTTTAGCTTGAGGGATTAGAAGTTGTGTCCTATTTGCTACGTGTTACTTGTTGAGTACGACATATAGGCATGGTGACGAGTATCTATACGTTGGTGTCAAGCATGATCGTGAGTCTTAAATTAAAATTGTTGTGATCTTAGCACATGTTACGAATGCCTAAGTTGTTGATTCTCTGAGTTGAGCAAGAATTATGATTATACTCGTGGAAATTACTTATGATTGGGTATTAGTGCTAGTGAGAAAGTTAGATATTGGAACAAGTTTGGTTATAGATGATTTTCCCTTGCCATGACGTATTTAATTATACTGTTAATTCCCTTTGTCGGGATAGTGTGATTTCTTTATTGAGCCCTTGCTGGGACTCTCCTTGTGATTGATGAATTGTATATGTGGATCGGATTGTGCGCCGCAGTAATATTATATATAGATCGGGTTGCATGCCGCAATAATATTATATCTGGATTGGGTTACACACCGCAACAGTAATATAATTGGATCGGGTTGCACGCCGCAACAGCGATAAATGATATGGATCGGGTTGCACGCTGCAACAGTGTTTATATTATATTTGGATCGGGTTGCGTGCCGCAACAGTAGATAATAAAAGTGTTTATCGGTTGATTATGATTATCTTATTCTTTTGTTGGAAATTCTAAGTTGCCTTTATACTTTCTCTTGTATTACTATTAATGAGTGATATTTCCCCGCAGCGTGCCCCCTCCCACCTTTAATTGTTTATTTTGTTTTATTTTCCTTTATATATTATACAACTGCACAAGTTTATGTGATAGTCTGGTCCTAGCCCGTCACTACTTCGCCGGGGTTAGGCCAGGCGCTTAACAGCACATGGGGATGGTTGTGCTGATACTATATTCGACACTGTGTGCAGATCCCGGAGTGGCAGCTTTTGGACCATAGCTTTGGGTGGTTGCCTTCAGTCTAGTAAGAGATCCCAAGGTAGTCCTGCAGGCGTCCGCAGGCCCTCGCGTTCTCTTCTATCTTTATATTCTGTTTTCATTTACTTGAGAGATAGATTGTATCTTTCTTTCCAGATAGATGTTTGTAGTATTCATAAACGGTCCATGATATTGTGACACCGGTTCCGGGTAGAGATGTACTTGAAATTTTCGTATTTGTTTTTTGGCTAAGTTATCAGATTATGTGTTTCGCGTGTATTTAATTATTGTTAATAGCGTGATGATTTCAATTGTTATAAAGGATTAAATAAAAGAGTTAGTGAATCTATAATACTCGGCTTGCCTAGCTTTCATGAGTAGGTGCCATCACGACTACCGAGGGCGAAAAATTCGGGTCGTGACAAGTTGGTATCAGAGCTCTAAGTTACATAGGTCTCATAATTCATGGATAAGCTTAGTAGAGTCTGAGGGATCAGTATGGAGACGTCTGTATTTATCCCTAGAGGCTACGAAATTAGGAAAAACTTCACATTTATTCTTTCCTGTCATGCATTTTTGTTTCTCAAAGCTAATTGAATTTCTACTATATTCTTTCGCACATGGAGAGAACATGCGCTTCCTCATCCTCCGATTAGCAGACCGATCCCCAAGCAATAGCTCCCACAAGGGGCAGAGGGCGAAGCCGAGTCTGTGCTAGAGGTCGAGGTAGGGGCAGAGCTCAGCCCAAAGCAGCAGCACCAGCGGCAAAGCCTCAGGTTAACTTTGATGATGAGGTTCCAGCCCAGACAGTTCTGGTGGGCCCAGCTCAGGTCCCAGAGGGGTTTATTGCTACCCCAATACTTCAGGATGCTGTGATCCGTCTAGTGGGTCTTATGGAGAGTGTCACCCGGACAGGCTTTCTTCCTGTAGCACTAGCCGTCTCTCAGGATGGAGGAGGAGCCTAAACTTCTGCTACTCGTACTCCGGAGCAGATGGATCCCCAGTTTCAGGCTCCAGCGGCTCAGTCAATCGGAGCAGTTTAGCCGGGTGTGGTATCTCAAACCGGTGATGGAACAACTATGTCTACCGATACTTTGTGGAGATTGGACAGGTTCACCAAGCTCTTCACTACTACTTTAAGCGGTGAATCTTCTGAGGATCCCCAGGATTATCTAGACAGCTGTCATGAGGTTCTCAGGAACATGGGGATAGTGGAGACCAATGGGGTCGACTTTGCTACTTTCTTCTTGTTTGGATCCGCCAAGACTTGGTAGAGAGATTAATGTTTGGCTAGGCCAGCCGGATCACCAGCTTTGACTTGGGAGCAGTTTACTCAGCTATTTCTGGAGAAGTTTCTCCCTATCACTCAGCGAGAGATCTACCAGAGGCAGTTTGAGCGTCTCCAGAAAGGTTCTATGATCGTCACTCAATATGAGACCAGATTCATCGACTTGACTCGTCATGCTATTATCATACTTCCCACCGAGAGAGAGAGGGTGATGAGGTTCATTGAGGGACTTATTCAGCCGATTCGACTTCAGATGGCTAAGGAGACAGAAAGTGAGATTTCTTTTCAGGAGGCGGCCAGTGTGTCCATGAGAGTGGAGATGGTTCTGTCGCATGGGTGGTCAAAGGTCTGACAAGAGGCCTCGTCATTCAGGCAGATTTAGTGGTGCCTCGTCTGGAGGGATTCGTATGGTAGAGGCCATCCTTCTAGGCTTTTTCAGTCAGCACTTTAGGTTTCTCACAGTGCTTCAGGTGGTCGTGGTTCTCATATATAGTATTCTGATCAGCAACCCTACAGTGCACCACCAGCTCCTATCAGTGCACCGCCGATCCAGAGTTTTCAGGGTGGTCATTTAGGTCATCAGGGTTAGTCTCAGTTTCCTCAGCCTCAACACTTAGGTGAATTCTTTGAGTCTGGTGAGTATGGTCATCTCCGGAGGTCTTGTCTGAGATTAATGGATACTCAATCGCAGCAGCAGGGTTCCCGTGCTATGGTTCAGGCACCAGGTGTTCCACCACCTGCTCCGCCAGCTAAGGGTGGGTTAGAGGTGCTAGAGGTGGAGGTAGAGGTATTAGAGATGGAGGTCAGGCAGCCAGAGGTGGAGGTCAGCTACCAGTAGGTCGTCCTAGAGATGTGGTTCAGGGTGGTGGGGCCCAACCCCGATGTTATGCTCTTCCAGCCAGGCTTGAGGCTGAGGCTTCCGACGGTTATTATAGGTATTATTCTGGTTTGTAGTAGAGATGCTTCAGTCCTATTTGATCCAGGGTCTACATACTCCTATGTGTCATCTTATTTTGCACCGTATCTGGTCATGCCTAGTAATTTTTTGAGTGCCCTTGTATATGTGTCTGCACTGGTGGGTGATTCTTTTATGATAGATCGAGTCCATCGTTCGTGTAAAGTTGTGATTGGGGATCTTGAGACTCGTGTATATTTATTACTTTTGGACATGGTTGATTTTGATGTCATACTGGGGATGGATTGGTTATCACCTTACCATATTATCTTGGACTGTCATGCCAAGACTGTGACCTTAGCCTTGCCGGGTTTGCCTTGTTTAGAGTGGAGAGGGACTTCTGGTCATTCTACCCGTAGTGTTATCTTTTATGTGAAGGCTCGGGGTATGGTCGAAAAGGGGTGCTTGGCCTATTTGGCATATGTTCGTGATTCTAGCGCCAAGGTTCCTTCTATTGATTATGTGCCTATTGTTCGTAAGTTACCCGAGATATTTCCTCTAGACCTGCCGGGTATGCCACCTGACAGGGATATTGACTTCTGCATTGATTTGGCTCTGGGCACTCAACCCATTTCTATTCTGATGTATCGCATGGCCCCACCTGAGTTGAAAGAGTTGAAGGAGAAGTTGCAAGACTTGCTTGAAAGGGCTTCATTAGACCTAGCATCTCGCCTTGGGGTGCGCCGGTGTTGTTTGTTAAGAAGAAGAACGAATCGATGAGAATGTGTATTGATTACCAGCAGTTGAACAAGGTTACAATCAAGAATAAATATCCATTACTGAGGATTGATGATTTGTTTGATCAACTTCAGGGTGCCAAGGTATTTTCGAAGATTGACTTGAGATCTGGCTACCATCAATTGAGGATTAGGGCATCCGGTATTCCTAAGATGGCTTTCCGCACTCGGTACGAACATTATGAGTTCTTGGTGATGTTATTCGGGTTGACAAATGCCCCACCAGCTTTTATGGATTTGATGAACCGAATGTTCAGGCCTTACTTGGATTCGTGCATGATAGTCTTCATTGATGATATTTTGATCTATTCCCGCAGCTGGGAAGAGCACGAGCAACATCTTAGAGTGGTTCTTCAGACTTTGAGGAATAGTCAGTTGTATGCCAAGTTTTCGAAGTACGAGTTCTGGTTGAGCTCAGTTGCATTCTTGGGTCATGTTGTATCAACAGGGGGTATTCAGGTTGATCCGAAGAAGATAGAGACAGTCAAGAACTGGCCTAGACCAGTATTAGCTACAGAGATATGGAGTTTCTTGGGTTTGGCAGGCAATTATCGTCGGTTTGTGGAGGGTTTTCCGTCTATTGCATCCCTGATGACCAGGTTGACCCAGAAGGGTGCCCAATTCAGGTGGTTAGACGAGTGCGAGGCGAGGTTTCAGAAGCTCAAGACAGCTTTGACTACGACACCGACGTTGGTTTTTCCCACAGGTTCAAGGCCATATACATTTTATTGTGATGCATCTCGCATTAGACTTGGTGCGGTGTTTATGCTGAATGGCAAGTTCATTGCCTGTGCTTCACGGCAGTTGAAGATCCATGAGAAGAACTATCCGGTCCATGATTTCGAGTTAGCAGCCATTGTTCACGCGTTGAAGATCTGGAGGCATTATCTGTATGGAGTGGCATGTGAGGTGTTCACGGACCACAAGAGTTTGCAGTATTTATTCAAGCAGAAGGAGCTAAACTTGAGGCAGAGAAGGTAGTTGGAGCTGTTAAAAGACTATGATATCACCATCTTATATCATCCGAGGAAGACCAATATGGTGGCCGATACTTTAAGTAGGAAGTCAGCCAGTATGGGCAGTCTTGCTTATATTCTGGTCGGTGAGAGGCCGCTTGCTTTGGATATTCAGGCCTTGGCCAATCAGTTCGTGAGGGTGGATGTTTCTGAGCCCAACCGTGTGTTAGCATACACAGTTGCTCGTTCTTTTTTATTGGATCATATCCGAGATCGGTAGTATGATAATCCCTATTTGTGTATCCTTAGAGACACGGTGCAGCACGGAGGTGCCAAGCAGGTTACCTTAGGAGATAATGGAGTTCTGAGATTGCAAGGTCGAGTTTGTGTGCCTAATGTGGATGGACTCTGAGAGTTGATTTTAGAGGAGGCCCATAGTTAGCGGTACTCTATTCATCCGGGCGCCGCTAAGATGTATTAGGATTTACGGTAGCATGATTGGTGGCGGAGGATGAAGAAGGACATTGTTGTTTATGTGGCTCGGTGTTTGAACTGTCAACATGTTAAGTAGGAGCATCAGAGGCCCGGTGGGTTGTTCCAGAAGATTGAGATTCCTGAGTGGAAGTGGGAGCGTGTTACTATGGACTTCGTTGTTGGACTCCCACGGACTCAGAGGAAGTTCAATACCGTGTGGTCTATTGTTGATAGGCTGACCAAGTCAGCACATTTCATTCTTGTGGCAGTCTCCTGTTCTTTTGAGAGGTTAGATGAGATCTATATTCGGGAGATTATTCGTCTTCATGGGATGCCTGTGTCTATCATTTCGGATCGAGGTACGCAGTTTACCTCGCATTTCTAGAGAGAAGTTCAGTGAGAGTTGGGCACACGGGTTGAGTTGAGCATAGCGTTTTACCCTCAGACAAACGGGTAGTGCGAGCGGACTATTCAGATTTTGGAGGATACGCTCCAAGCTTGTGTCATTGACTTTGGAGGCTCATGGGATCAGTTTTTGCCTTTAGTAGAGTTTGCCTACAATAATAGCTACCAGTCGAGTATTCAGATGGCTCCTTATGAGGCTTTGTATGGTAGGCGGTGTCAGTCACCGGTTGGATGGTTCGAGCCGGGGGATGCTCGATTATTGGGTACGAATCTAGTACAGGATGCCTGGGACAAGGTCAGGATTATTCATGGTCTGTGAGTGGGTATTGATTCGAGTGTCGCCTATGAAGGGTGTGATGAGATTTGGGAAGAAGGGTGATAACTATGATTTTAACACGTTTTATACCCATTCTTGCCTAAGCTTTGTGCGTGAATTGCCATAAATTAGTCCCAAAATGCTTACAAGTTGTGCTTGATTGCAGGTTTGAGCGACAAGATGACAAATGTCAAAGATCGGCTTGAAACGGAGTGAAATCTGCCAAGTGTGAAAGTCAAGTGAAGTGGGGAACAAAGAGACCCAGCGCGGACCGCATTGCTTTGCCACACGGCCGCGCTGGAAGTTCAGAGATTGGACATTTCAGTTGTGACATGCGCGGTCCGCGCTCATCCTGACGAGGTCCGCGCCTGAGGAGGTTCAGAGACCAGAGAATGCAAAGGCAAACTGTGACGACCCGACCCGTCGTCTCATGAGTTACCGCCCTGTTTTCCCCATTTTCAGCTTCTCTATGATTCATTATCCGTATCTTGTGTAATCAGGTTGATTTGGAATGGTTTTGATAAGAAATGAGACACTTAGTTTCTTTTAAGAAGGCTTAAGTTGGAAAAGTCAACTGGATATTGACTTATGAGTTAGAGGGATCAGATGTGAATTCCGATGGTTCGGTTAGCTCTGGGAGGTGATTTGTGACTTAGAAGTGTGATCGGAAGTAATTTTGGAGGTCCGGTGTAGAATTAGGCTTGAACTGGGCTTGAATTGGCGAAGTTAGTATTTTGGTGATTTCCGGTTGATTGGTGAGATTTTGACCCGGGAGTCAGAATGAAATTCTGAGAGTTGCTGTAGCTTCATTGTGTCATTTGGGATGTGTGTGCAAAATTTAAGGTCATTCGAACATCGTTTGGTCGGGTTTTTGATCGAAAGTGTATTTCGGAAGTTTTTAGAAACTTAGGCTTGAATTCGATGAGTTTTGGGTAATTTGATGTTGTTTGAGGTATTTTGATGATTGGAACAGGTTTGAATGATGTTATGAATTATGTTGGCATGTTTGGTCGGGGTCCCATGAGGCTCGGATAAGTTTTGGAAGAGTTTTTGGAGGATTTTTTTCCATTTTGAGTATAAACATGTAGTGATCCAAAGGTCCATTTTTAGTTCTAGAGATTGAAGTTTGATTTCGAGACTTTTTGAATTTTGATAATGAATTATAGGACTGATCTGGAAAGTTTGGTTTAATTTCATCAAGTCGCGATTGGGTTTTTGACACGAAACATGTGTTATTTGTTTAACGAGCGAAATGGATATCTCACTGAGCAAACGAGCTCCAAACTGAGTTTCAATTGAAGCTCTATGTTCTTATTATTATTTGTGACTCATAGGAGCAAGAATCATCAAATTCCGAGGTCCCAGGCCCGAGAAATAAATTTTTGAGTAAAATTGTTTTCTAAAAATATTTAAGGAAAATGGAAATAAAATTTGATTAGAAAGTGATGGCATCGGGCCCATATTTTGGTTCCGGTGCCTGGTACAGGTATTATATATGGTTTAAGCACTTTATGTAAAGTTTGGTTGAAAACGGACGTCGTTTGACGTGTTTCGGACTCAAAACGGAAAATTTGATGTTTTATGAAATTTGAAAGAATTCTTGGATTTTATAGCTTAATTCGTGGTATATGACGTTATTTTGGTGATTTGATCGCACGATTAAGTTCGTAGGATGTTGTTGAGTTCGTGTATGTGTTTGGTTAGGAGCCCCAAGGGCTCGAGAGTGTTTCGGAGGTGTCTCGGAGTGATTTCGGACTTAGAAAAAAATTGCAGAAAATTGCAGAAATAGTACCCCGAACAGCAGCCATGAACAGTACCCAGTGAACAGTACCCCATGAATAGTGTCCTTGAATAGTACCTGTGAATAGTGGCGTGAACAGTGGTGTGAACAATGACGTGAACAGTGTCGGACAGAATGTTAAGTTTTGGAAATGGGACTTCGAACCCATTGTCCATTTTTTTGTGATTTGGAGCTCGGAAAGGGCGATTTTTGGACAGATTTTCATAGATAACAACGGGGTAAGTGTTCTTAACTCAATTTTGGTTATATTACTCGAATCTATTGCAAGTTTTATCATTAATCCGTGAATTTAAGGGAGAAAAACTTAGAAACCCTCTCGGATATAATTGAGGATTTGAGGGACGAAATGATATGGGAATTGAATGATTTTTACATGGTTAGACTCGTGGCAAGATAAGGAAGCCGGCGATGTTAATTTTATAATTTTTCGAGACGTGGGCCCAGGGCTCGGGTTTTGCAATTTTCGTGAATTTAGATATTTTTCGAGTTTTTTCGATTGGGTTATGTCCCTCAGCCTATTGTAATGTATTCGTTATGGTTTTGAGAAGATTCGACACGCGAGGAGGTCGATTTGTGAGGCAAAGGCGTCGCGAGCTAGAGGTTTCATCGGCTAGAGGTAAGTAATACTTGTAAATGATATCTTGAGGGTTTGAAACCCGGATTTGCACATCATAGTGTTGTATTGAGGTGACTTGCACGCCGGATATGAGCGTGGGGTAGAGCACCGTTGGGGATTGTGACTTGGTCCGTCCCGGTTGTTGATTTTACCGTGTATTTGACTGAAACTACTTGTATCATCATACTATGGGCTGACTGCCATGTTTGGGCTTCGTGCCAACTATGTGAATCCTTCGGGGATTGATATTACTGTTTTAGCATATCTTGCATATCATTTGGTTTCAGTCCAAGGTTTTAAATACTGTTTTGCGAACTCAGCCATACTTCTAAGTTTTGAAAACTCAAATGATATTTTAAATGATATTTCGGGCTGAGAAATACTGTTTTATAAATGCCCAAGGGACTTACGATAATTTTTTGGAATGAGCATGGATCGGGTTGCGCGACGAAACAGTATTATATTGATTATGGGTGGATCGGGCTGCGTGCCGCAGCGGTGTTACATTGATATTGAGGCTGAGTGCCTGGATGATTATACTGATATTGATATGCAGTTGAGAGCCTAGATGTGATGCCACGAGATGTCTTGTTATTGCGCTTGGGCTGTAGGAGCCCTTCCGGAGTCTGTACACACCCCCAGTGCACGCCGTCGACGATAAATAAATGGAGCGGGCTGCACGCCGTAGCGGGTACTAGAGTGTACCGTTATATGTATTGCATTGCACTCATGCATTTGTTCTTATTTTGTAATGTTGACATGACATTCACCACTCACATCATTGGCATCCATGCTACTTCTTGCACTATTTACCAGATACCCTGGTGTTATTTGTTAATGGAGTGATGTGCCCGAGAGGCTGATGTTGTACTTTGTGAATTGGGAGTGATCCCGAGAGGCTGATGTTGTACTTTGTGAGTTGGGAGTGAGCCCGCGGGGCTGATATTGTACTGAGAGGTTGATATTGAGCCCAAGGGGCAGATTTTCTGATTATTTCTTAATTGTTGAAATTATTTTTTTGCAACTATTGAAAAGATCATTTTCAAAAGAGATTTAAAACTGAGCCAAGATATTTACTAAAGGATTTTCACATTTTCACTATTTTCTCAAAGGATTACACTGTATTATATAGCATGATGACTTGCTTTACGTGGTTCCATACTGCTCAGTTATCATTTACTTTTATTACTCATTGAGTTGGAGTACTCACTTTACTCCCTGCACCTCGTGTGCAAATGCAGGTACTTGACCACCCGGTTGCGGGTTTTGAGCTGTTCGAAGATTTATTCTCATGGCTGAGTCAGGTGACCGCTAGCGTCCGCAGCACCAGATCTTCTCCCTTATTTTATGTTGTTCCTGTTACTTTCAGACTTTGTTCCTATTTTCGGACTTGTAGTACTTTAGTGAACTCTGTAGTAGCTCATGACTAGTGACACCTCGATGTCGGGCTATAACGGGATGGTTCCCTGTTATTATCATTATTTTTCGCGCTTTTGATTATGCTAATAATGTTTTAGTTTTATAAATATTAAATAACTGTTAAAAGGAAGCATTTGTTTTGTTGGCTGGCTTTGTCTTCACGAGAGGCGCCATCACGATCGGGTTTGGGATTTGGGTCGTGACACAAACCCACGCTGCCACGCACCAAAACTGTGTGGTCCGCGTGGATGATGTTCAGAGACTCGATATTTTTGCCAAGTCTGCCCATGCGGCCACGCACCAAAACAGTGCGGTCCGCGTGGATGGTTGTTCAGAGAGTGGTCATTTTGCCAAGTTCTCCACGCGGCCGCGCCCCATTTATGCGCAGTCCGCGCTCTTCAGCCAGCGCGGCCGCGCTACCTTTTTGCGCGGTCCGCGCCCCTAGCTTCAGAAGAGAGAATTGAAGACCAAGACCCCTACGCGGTCGCGTTGCAGTTCTGCGCGGTCCGCGCCAGCCCCGCAGGGGTATTTTTGTCCAGTTTTTCCTGTGTACTA
>MU780733.1:33468-46451 GCA_026770625.1 Nicotiana glauca
CATTTTTAGGTTAGGTATTAGATATCAGATAGCTGCTGCACTCGTGAGACTCAAGTTTTAGCCTATTTTGGGCAATTTCATCTTGCTTTATCGTGGATTCTTGTAGATTAATATTGTAGTTAATTAATATGTCGATTTTATCTACTATTTCTTCAATTTCTATTTCTATTATATCTAGATAAACCCATTAGCTAGGGTTGTGTCTCAACCCTAGTGTGGGTAATTAATGGGTGTGATTATTTAATGCTTGAATGATGTTGGGTATTTGCTATTTGGGTTAATTTTATGATTTAATTAGGATTTGGTGGTTGCAAATACTAAGTCTAGCTTAGTGGGTCTTGACTCTTCTTGAGAAAGAGTGTCTATGATCCCAAAATTGACCTAACAAGGAATTGGGATAGACCCATGAGAATGGTAGTCCCAATTAACGGGTTAAACCTCGAGAGAGTAATTACCCAACTTGAACCCTAAGTTGCTTGGGCATATTGGCCTACCTAGTTGGTCTCGAGAGAGTCAATTGGGCAAAATCACTCTCTCTACCGAGAGGTGTGAGAGTGAGTGCAATCGTGCAACGGTTATAGCATAAGCCCCATAATCATCATTTTTGTATCAGGAATCTCTACCCGTTAGTTGACCACCTAGGTAAATGCCACGACCCTAGTGCCTTACTCTATCTTGCATACAACCTAGAATTAATATCTTAGTATAACTTAGTTTTAATTAGTAGTTGTTAAATTGTAGTTGATAATCACAAAAACCCCAAAAATATTAGAAGTATAATTAGGAGCTAAAACACATTTCTAGACCAAACAAATACTCGACTCCATTCCAAGCTCCCTGTGGAAATTGACCCTGATACCACTATTGGGTAAAAGTCTTAGCGCCCACTCTTCCTAAGGTTGAGTCTGCCGCGATCAAAGGGCAAGCTTAGCCCTAGGTTCATTGGGCCGTTTGAGATTTTTGATAGAGTGGGAGAGGTGGCTTACAGACTTGCACTGTCGCTGAGCTTATCAGCCGTGCATCCAGTGTTTCATGTGTCCATGCTTCGGAAGTATCACGGCGATCCATCCTATGTGTTAGATTTCAGCCCTGTCTAGTTGGACAAGGACTTGTCTTATGAGGAGGAGCCGGTAGCTATTCTAGACCAGCAGGTTCATCAGTTGAGATCAAAGATTTTTCCTTTTGTTCGTGTTCAGTAGAGAGGTCATCTTGCTAAGGCATCAACCTGGGAGTTCGAGTCCGATGTGCGGAGCCGTTATCCCCATTTTTTCCCGACTCGGGTACTTCCTTCTTCTGTCATTTCGAGGATGAACGGTTGTTTTAAAGATGGAGAATGTGATGACCCAAAAGGTCATCACTTGTTTTAAAAATAAATTTTGTGTTCTGAGGCCTTAAAATTTCTTTCTGCATTACCTTGATTTGCATGCGTAGCCGGAAAGCTCTATAAAAAATGATGAATTTTGACCTTAAAATAAATTTAAGTTGACTTCCGTCAATATTTTGGGTAAACGTATCTAGACCCGTGATTTGATGGTCCCGAAGGGTCTGTGGAAAAATATGAAAGTTGAGCATATGCTTGGAATCGAATTCCGAGGTCTCAAGCCCGAGAAATGAATTTTTAAAGAAAATTATTTTTGGAATATTTATGAGTTCTTAAAAATGAAATATGTTTAAAACTTGATGGTATCGAGCCCGTATTTTAGTTCCGAAGCTGGTATAGGTCTTATATATGAATTAATAAGAGTCTGTGAAATTTGGTAAGAAACGGAAGTCTTTTGAGGTGATTTGGACCCGTAGTTGTGAAAATTGATACTTTGAAAGTTTTGAGATTTTTCTTAGATTCTTATGCTAAATGCACTGTTTAAGAGGTTATTTTAAGTTCATAGGATTTTTTGAGTTAGTATACATATTTGGTTTGGATCCCCGAGGGCTCAGGTGAGTTTCAGATAGGCTTTAAACTTGGAAAAAATTGCAGGTTTTCAGTTTCTGGTGTTCTGGTGTGTTGTTCTTCGCGTTTGCGGAAGGACTCTCGCGAACGCGAAGGGTAAGTCAGGCTGAAGGAAACTTTCTTCTATGCGAATGCGAGACACAGGCCACGAATGCGAAGCTTTGGAGGTGTTTCCCTTATCGAACGCATGCCTGATATCACGAACGCGAAGGCTTTTGGGCCTTGACGAGGGATAAGGATTTTACCCTATGCGAACGCGAAGGTTCTGGGGGTTGACACTTCGCGAACGCGAGCCTTGTATCGCAAATGCGATGGTTTATTGGGCCTGACCCATCGCGAACGCGACAGACCCATCGCGATGGCGATGAAGGTCTGTCCAGTGATTTAAAAACAGAAGCAAAAACGAGATTTAACAAAAATTTCATAACTTCTTCTTTCTAACTCCAAATTGCACGATTTTTAAAAGAGTGTTTCACCACAAATCCATAGGTATGTAATCTTAGACTCATTTTCTTCAATTTTCATTAACACCCATTAGATTTTTAGGCCTAAATCATGTTCTTAAGGGTAAAAATGAAGGATTTGGGTAGAGTCAGGGCTTTTTATATAATTGGAATTTAGACCTCATTTTGGGGTCGGATTCCGAATCTAATTACATATTTGGGCTCCTGGATGAATGGAAGATCGGATTGGTCTGAACCTCGTATTTTGATAAAGCGTGCCCATGGTTGATTTTTTATTTTTTGGGAAGAATGATAGGAAATCTATAATGAAGCATTGGAATTGGATCGTTTAGCGTTTATTGATGTTATTAAGTCGATTATGTCTAGATATGATTGATTTGGAGCCAAATTCAAAAGGAAAATCGGTGTTGATCGTGGAAGTTCGAGGTAAGAGTTTGGTCTAACCTTAGCTTGAGGGATTATGATTTGTTTCCTATTTGTTATGTGTTACTTGTTGAGTACGACGTATAAGCATGGCGACGAGTATCTATACGTTGGTGTCAAGCATGACCATGAGTCTTAAATTAAAATTATTGTGATCTTAGCACATGTTACGAATGCCTAAATTGTTGATTCTTTGAGTTGAGCAAGAATTATGATTATCCTCGTGGAAATTACTTATGATTGGGTATTAGTGCTAGTGAGAAAGTTATATGTTGGAACAAATTTGGTTATATATAATTTTCCATTGTCGGGACGTATTTAATTATACTGTCGATTTTCTTGCCAGGATAGTGTGATTTCTTTACTGATCCCTTGCTGGGACTCTCCTTGTGATTGATGAACTACATATGTGGATCGGGTTGTACGCAACAATAACATTATATATGGATCGGGTTGCACGCCGCGACGATATTTTATCTGGATCGGGTTGCACGCTGCAACAATAATATAATTGGATCGGGTTACACACCGCAACAGTGATAAATGATATGGATCGCGTTGTACGTCGAAATAGTATTTATATTATATTTGGATCAAGTTGCATGCCGCAAGTAGATAATAAAAGTGTTTATCGGTTGATTACGATTACCTTATTCTTTTGCTGGAAATTCTAAGCTGCCTTTATACTTTCTCTCATATTACTATTGATGAGTGATATTTCCTCGCAGCATGCCTCCTCCCACCTTTAATTATTTATTTTATTTTATTTTTCATTGTATATTATACAACTGTACATGCTTATATGATAGTCTGGTCCTAGCCTCGTCACTACTTCGTCGGGGTTAGGCCGGACACTTACCAACACATGGGGTCAGTTGTGCTGATACTACATTCGACACTGTGTGCAGATCCGGGAGCGGCAACTTTTGGATCATAGCTTTGGGTGGCCGCCTTCAGTCCAGTCAGAGATCCCAAGGTAGTCCTGGAGGCATCCGCAGGCCCCGACGTTCTCTTCTCTTTATATTTTGTTTTCATTTACTTTAGAGACAGATTGTATCTCTCTTTCCAGACAGATGTTTGTAGTATTTGTAGATGGTCCGTGATATTATGACACCGATTCCGGGTAGAGATGTACTTAATATTGTCGTACTTGGTCTTTTTTTTGGGCTAAGTTATCAGATTATGCCTTCCGCATGTAGTTAAGTTTATTTAATAGTTTACCTTTAATCGCATGATGATTTAAATTGTTAAAAATAATTAAATAAAAGAGTTAGTGAATCTATAATACTCGGCTTGCCTAGCTTTCACGAGTAGGCGCCATCAAAACTTCCGAGGGCGGAAAATCCGAGTCGTGACAATAGTTTGTGACAAATGGTACTATTATGTGATTTCTACATATGTAAATTACTTCCAAATATTAGATGCGTCAATACTTGCACTCTAAGTATGCGCTTGGACATAAAAATTATAATTTAAAAAAAAAAATAGTATTTGGAGTTAAGTTGAAAAATGATATTTGGAATTTAAAATTATGTTTGGATATGCATTTCACTTGAAAAAATGTTGTAGTTGTGTGAGTGGGAAAATAAAAATTTCCAATTTTTTAACCACTTTTTGATTTTTGAAAAATTCATTTTCAAAAACTTACAAAACTTCACAGACAAATACGTTTTTAAAAGAAAAATTCAAAAAAAGGAAAAAATATTTATGAACAAACGGTCCTAAAATTTGTCATTCTCTTTTAACAAAACAAAAAAAGTACTTGAAACCATATTCTAATTTTTTTTTTCCAAGACAAACTGATATAAGTGTCCATATATAAAAGTGCAAAGGATAAAAATAATGACATGATAAATTTTGTTTGCCTTCTTGACATCATATCACTATAGTTTTTTGTCGTGGATTTGTTGGGCTGGTAGTTTTAAGACAAGTTTTGGTTTAGTTCTATCTAAACCACAAAGTAGGTTGACATCTACTTCTTCCTGTTGCTTTTTTCACAAACTCACAAATGCTCTTCATCTTTTTCTTGTATTCTTGTTGACATTCGAATTTGTTCTTGTGATGAAGGGAAAGAAGAAATACAAAGATACACCAAACATTAACCTTAGTTGCTTATAGAATGTTTCGTCAAACTTCTAAAATTAGCTTATTTTGTAAAGCATTTTTGAACAGTAATTTTGGTACGAGGCAGTTTTGAGCAGTAATTAATGTTTGACCAAACTTCTAACGTCAACGTATTTCTTAAATTGCTTTTGAGCAATAATTTAAGTAAGAAATGATTTTGATCAGTAATTAGTGTTTGACTAAGCTTTTAAAAAAAAAATTAAGTGTATTTTTCTCAAAAACACTTTTGATAAAGTATTTTTTGAAAAAAGCTAGTACTTTTTTTTGCTTTTCAAAAGTTACTTCTACTTCTACTCAAGAATAATTTTTTCCCTTCTAAAAGCTTGGCCAACATCTTAACTTCAGAAAAAAATACTTCGGCTAAAAAATAAAAAATAGTCAAAAGAAGCTGGTCAAATAGACTATTAATATTACCATGATATTTTCATATATGTTGATATATTAGGTGTTATTGTACCTTAATGGTATACTAATTTGGTTTAACACTCCATCTTTAAGACCTTGTAGCAAATCAAAATCCCAGATCACATTGTAATGTATGAGTATCTAAGTTTCGTCACTTAATTATAATTACATAATAAACACCCAAATAAGGCAGGCATATGGGCCGGTTAGGCCCGGCCAGGCCCGCGAGCCCATATGGATAGTGGGCCTAAACGGGCCTAACCGTTTAAGTCCGGGACCAAGGGAGGTGGGCCTGCTAAGTAGGCCGGTTCCATAAAGAAACCTGTTAGGACGGGGTGCTAAGTAGGCCGGTTTAACTGGTCCTAACCGGGCTCAAACGGGCCCAACTGCTATATTTTTTTTAAAAAAAATCTATTTTTTTGGCCTTTGCAACATCTAAAAAATGGTCGTTGGCCTGCAAAAATACCGTTTGGGCTTTCTAAAATAGCCATTTAACCCCCTCCTCCCCCGCAACTTTGTTTTAACCCCAAATTTTTTATAATTATACTTTTTCTCTATTTTTAATTATAAATACCCCCTCATTCTTTTATTTTTCTCACAAAATAATCAATTTCTCTCATTTGTCAATCTCAAATTGAAGTATTCAAGTCTTCGCTCATCTATTATTTCTCAAACTCAAATTCTTAATTCAAGTTAAATCATGCCCGGTGATTCTAGAGTGCGCCCATTTGTTTTGGAATACTTTAATGTGGTAGAAGAAAATGAAGAAGTTTACATAAAAAAGTGCAAGAATTGTGATCGAGTCTACACTCGTCGTCCAAAGTTGGAGGGCACATGCTGTTTAAGGAGGCATATAAAGAGTTGTCTTGCGCGTTCTCCGGACATTCGTACTTAAGATTTTAAGCTGATTTGACACAATTTGTGTTATTTTAAAATTATTAAATGTATTATGCTTAATGTTTTAGTTTATTAGATTAATTTGAAGTATTATGTTGAAGGCATTGAACTTTAATTTGAAGTATTAAATGTAAATTTTAATTTGCAACTTTGATAGCGAGTTCATCTTAATATATATTTATATATATAGACACACACACACTATACTATATAAAGCAATTTCTTGTAAATTATCTAAGGCAATATATAATATAAATTTGAATTAAATTTTTTTAAGTCACACTATTTAATATAATGCACAAGAAATTGCCTTAGATAAAAAAAAAGTCAGGCCCACTTAGCGCCCCCCCCCACCCCCCACGTATATATTTTAGATATAGATATAGTATATATAATATATATAAGCTATATAATTTATAAAAAATTGCCTTAGATAAAATATTTATAAAAAAAATAGGCCAGGCCCACTCAGGCCGACATAGGCTCAGGACTGGCCCACTTAGCCCGAGACCATTAGTTCGTAGTCCCGATCTTGGTCCGATTACCTCCACAAGCCCACGAAATTCGGGATCGTTTAAGCCCGGCCACGAAGCTCGTGCCCACGTAGGATCGGCCTACGAGGCTTGTTTACCAGTCTTACTCCCTAACAAGAAACTAATTTATTTTTAATTTTTTGCTTCAATTTTACATTATTTGATGTAGAAAATTGAATGTTTAAAAGAAAAACGAAAAAGAATTCTGTTTGAACTTTTCTTTGAAGTTTGAATTCACATAACTACTCATGAGGCGAAAAATGGTAAGCATGGTCTAATTAATAAATCTTTTGATAGTACCACTAAGGATGTGATGAATGGATGAGGCTCATCTTTTTTTGACCAGGTATCTCGAGTTTGAGTATAAAAAAATTATTGATAGGAAATACTTTATTTTGAATGTAGTCTTACGTATCACAAATTCAAATATAATCTGGTTCTAATAAGAATACCGGACGCGGACACGATGGGAAACCAAATAACATATCTTTTTGATGGGTAAAATATATGAAAAAGAGAGGGAATAAAACCAATGAAAAAAAAAATCAAGGTAAATACAAAAGAAAGCACATTTTGCAATCATTCTTTTAGTCCCTCCATTTTAAATTATCTCCACTTTCGTCACTCTCTCTCTATCTTCTTCTCCAATATCTCTTTTTACATCTCTCTCCCACCATTCTCTCCGATTGATCGCCGGAATATCCATTTCCGTCCGATCAACTTCCTCCCTTCGCCGCCGTTTAATCGCCCCTCCTATCCACCTATTCAATTTCTCCCATCTCGACAATTCTTTATGTAGATCCGCATTTGAAAAAAAAAAAGAATAATAATTAGCACATTGCAAAAAGAAAATCAAGTGCTCGTAATTATAGTTGATCTCAGAAAAAAGGAAAAAATGTTTTTCATTTTCATGTTTGATATGCTAATAACGTAAAAATTTAGGGTTATTTTTTTTCCCATATTGATTGGAGGAGAGAAAAAGGAAGGAGTATGTTGAATAAGATTATAAAGCGAGGGCACAAGAAGGTGCCGAAATCGGACCCGTCGGATTTTGGGTCGGGTATTCGGAGCTCCGGGTCGGTTTCAACATCCAATGTAGTGGTGAACCACGCTTCTAGAGGAACCGGAACTGGCGCCGGAATGATGAACAATTCGACGCAGCAGACGGCGGCGGCGGCGGCGGCGGTGGCAGTTCCAGCGCCGGGAACACTCGAGAACCTTCCATTGTTGAAGGACGTGCCAATGGCTGAACGGCAGAATTTGTTCTTAAGGAAACTTCAGGTTTGTTGCTACCAATTTGATTTCAACGATACTATGAAATTCGTTAGGGAAAAAGAGATCAAACGACAAACCCTAGTTGAACTTGTGGATTGCATTCAGTCTGGTGCTATCAAAATCACTGAAACTAATCAAGAAGAAATGGTGAAGAAAATGATACCTCTCAATATATTCCGGTGCCTGCCTCCTGCGTCCCATGAGAATACAGGGTCGGAAAATGTGGAACCTGAAGAGGAAGAACAGTATCTCGAGCCATCTTGGCCACATTTACAGTTGGTATACGAGTTGTTATTGAGGTATATAGTTTCGTCGGATACTGATACTAAGGTGGCTAAGAGGTTTATTGATCATTCCTTCGTGTTGAAGTTATTGGATTTGTTTGAGTCGGAGGACCCGAGGGAGAGAGAGTATTTGAAAACGATACTTCATCGGATATATGGGAAGTTTATGGTGCATAGGCCGTTTATAAGGAAGGCGATTAATAATATCTTTTATAGGTTTATATATGAGACGGAGAGGCACAGTGGGATAGGTGAGCTTTTGGAGATTTTAGGGAGTATTATAAATGGTTTCGCGTTGCCAATGAAAGAGGAACATAAGCTTTTTCTTGTTCGAGCTCTCATACCGCTTCACAAGCCGAAACCGATTGCAATGTATCATCAGCAGCTGTCGTATTGTATTGTTCAGTTCGTGGAGAAGGATTACAAGTTGGCTGATACAGTTATAAGGGGTTTGTTGAAGTACTGGCCTGTCACTAATTGCCAAAAGGAAGTTCTCTTTCTTGGGGAACTCGAAGAAGTGCTGGAAGCCACGCAAGCTGCTGAATTTCAGCGCTGCATGGTTCCTCTTTTTCGACAGATTGCTCGTTGCCTTAACAGCCCGCACTTCCAGGTCAGGAGAAACTTCAAAATCATTAATTACAACCATTTACCTGATTCCTTGGTTGTTAATTTAGTGTATGCATTTAGTAACTCATTTATGGCTTTTTTTTTTTTTTAAATTTCCTTTATTGCTTGGTTATGCAGATGATTGGTTCTATTGTCGAATCATACTTTTGTCTTGATTCCCTACTTTTGTATACAGCTTGTGTACTGAACTTTTCTCCACATATTTTACTTTATAAGAGAAACGGTTGCTGGGTACATTTGCATTGTAGATTATATTAACTTTAGAAAAATAGAAAATTTCTTGATTATATTTTCCATCTTTGATTGGTAAGATAGCAAAAGGTGGTTCCTTTTCTCTCTTTTCTCATTTTCTCTTTTATGTGCAACCTTTTTGAAGGCGAAAGGGGCAAAATAAATGAGGTATGTTGGAGCTTTAAACACAAAGCGCAAATAAGGCGTGGACTTTAATAAAGACGCAAATGAAGGGGAAAAAAATGAAATTCGAGAACGATAATTATGACCATAAATAGCAATTATATGGACAAAGGATTTAAAAAAGTACAATTAAGTGAAATTTTTATTGTTCAGCACCATCTCTTTTAAACATCGTCTATTTGCGATGAAGTTTATGCCTTAGCGCCTTGGTGACTGCAGTAAAGCGTCGACTAAGCGAGATGAAATGCTCAGTTTGTTTTGCACCTAGCTTTAGGGCTTAACTGCGCTTTATACAAACCTTTGACAACAACCTTTTGGTGTGTCATTTTCAAAGGATCATCTGCCTATGGCTACGTGTAATCTTGGTGAAAGAAAATGAAGAAGATGGTTCTTAAATGAAAACTCTTGCGTGCCAAAGTTACTAACTTTTCAAGTTAGTTGCTATCTCACGCATAACTATAATATAAGCTACTTCCTTTTTTATATTTGTAGGCAATTTCTCTATTGCGGGTGTTTCTCAAGTTACTTTATGCTGTTATATTTGGAGCTTATTGCAATTTTTATTGGTAGGGAGTGTTTCTTGTAACATATTTTTCTCTTCACGATAGTCTTATTCTCCGAGAGAGATAGATGGAATTTTGTTACCTTATCTTTTCTAGCTTCCGGTAACTATAGTCCTTGTTACATCTAGCCTTCTCCTCATTTTGTCATGCACTAAGGGCATACAACCGACAATGCTTACTAGATACAGGAGAGGGGGAGGGGGTCATAAAATTGACAGTAGCAAGTGTATGGAAGTTTGGCTATTTTATACTTATCATAGCTATCCAAATATAGAGCTCTCACTTGACCATCATTCTCCATAGCAAGTGTACGAGCGGGATAAACGTTCCGGGCTTTTTATTGTTGCATTTGCATTAACTGACTCACCTTTTTTTCGTTTGAAAGGTAACATATATGTTAATGGACTCACTTTGCTCATTTATCCTTCAGAATTCTGTGAAGCTCCTAAATCTAAAAGGTGCTTTAGTCTCATCAACTCTTATGAATAGTTGAGTGCTTCGATATGTAATGGTTATCACTTTAATGCCTTGGCATCAACCTTGTTCAGAAGAGATGGAGGAAGTACTACAAATTTAGTAGAAGCAAATTCAACTTTCTTTAAAATGGTTAGGAATTCATATTTCCTTGAGTTCTTTCTTTTACATCGTTTTATAAGAACCCACAAGGGGATATTAAATTTCCACACTTAAATGTGATGATTAGCGGTCCAAGTTGCTGCGTTGTAATTTTTCTGATATATAAATAAGATTATATTGCAGCACTAAGCTATTTACAGTTTAAGATTAGAAAAAGCTCAACTGCTTGATCAACCTGTCCAATCCTGGAAGGAACTGAGGAACTCAATCAGATGGTGAACACCGTAAATATTTTTCATTTGCACCATTCTAGAGAGAATACCTTTGAATTTGAGCCCAGAGTTAAAATCTTAGTAATATGCTTTCAAAGCATCTTTTTTTTCCTTTTCCTTTTAAATCATTTATTCTTATCCTTCCAGACCACCGACCAACCACGGGCCGGGGATGGTGGTCCATGTCCTTCTACTGTAGCTAGGCCCCTTGTCCAGCATAACAATAGCTTTGGACAGTTTTGGCATGACCCGTTTAATCCCAAGGATGCAAAAGAACTGATTCCATATTTGGGAAACAATAGGGCAATGCAGAAAGAGATCATTGGTGTCTTTTGCATCTCTTTCTCACAATAGAGGTGCGCAGAGTTACCCATACCTATTGTTGGTGGGAGGTAGCAGGTATCCCGTGGAATTAGTCGAGGTGCGCGCAAGCTGGCCGAGACACCACGGTTATAAAAAAAAGCATCTATCTTAGAGATGTTCACACCCCTTCACTGCAAATTAAGCTGAGTCGAAACAAATTTCAATTGATTGACCAACGAAAATGTGCTACTTTTTATGCAATAAAACTCCTCCATATCATTTATCATGGCCAGAAAAAGAAAGAAGTTAATGATGTAGCCAGGAACTTGTGTCAACTACGCATTAGGGACCATCTCGTTGAATCAGGTCCCATAGATGGGCCTTGAAACCTCCCATATCTTGAAAGAACCTTTTTTTAGTCGGTTCCAAATCTTGTAAGCTTCCTCTCCAATTCCTTAATCATTGCAGTTTCTTTCTTCTTCTTAGAGTCACCTCCTATCCTTGATTCTGCTCTTTATTTTTGCTTCTGCATTATATTGCTATGTTATATATTTTATTAAAACCAAGTACCGTCCTATTGAGAGGTCCCATCACATTACCTAGTAGATTATCATCCCCTATGATTAGACATGCTATGCTTATCTGAAATTAACTATCTTGGTGTGCCTTTTAGGTTGTCCATATAATTTATCTTACTCTCTCAAATAGGAATTTATCACCACTGTAGTCATACTCTTTTCATAGCTGTTGTCATAAAGGAAACATGGAACCATCTTAATGCCAACAATATTCCAATTTAAAAAAGATCACTTATCGTTGTTTTTGAGTGTGAGCATAACAGTTTTCTTAGCTTAATTCTTGTGTTTGGTCATAAGTAGATTCCTGCTTTTGACGGATATAATGCCTAACTGAAAACTGAAGATCGGAGTAAGAGATTGAACTACTTATTTCCTTAGCTGTTGGAGTCAAAGCACTGAAAGCACTCCGTTGCATAGTAAGATCTTGTTTACCATCTTTACCCACAAAAGAAAAAGTCCATGGAGTTGTTGCTCTTTTACCACTTTTGGTTGGCGCAAATTCTTGATCTACTCTTGAATGGTGAAGGTTTGTTCTTTTAGTTGCAGGACAATATGTTGCTTGCTGTTGTCAGATATGCTAGAGACTCTAGTTACGCAGAAATAGTGTGGGTATGAGTGAGATCATGAAGTTATAAAGAGTTCAAAATTTAAAGCTCTGGCAAGGAAGGGAGGTTGTGGAAAATTAAGTTATACTCAATTTATCTTTTTTATAAAGAGTTTGTTGTTAACGAAGATGATAGGTTACCTGCTAATTCAGTGTTTTTTGGTGCTGAGATTACTAGTCTAGTAGAAACCATTTAATCTATCTTCTTTTCCATATATTGAATTGTTGAACTTAGTAAGAGAGGAGACAGAAAGTAGTCTCATCAGTTTAAAGGGGACCTTTGGCTTGGTAAAAGCAGGGGAGACATTGTCTCGACGTGTTTATGCAATATGAGTTTGCATTAAGCTAGTTTCGATGATCCTAAGTTTGGCCAGTGTTGGGAGTTTAGATACTATCCATTAACTTTTACTTTCCAATTTTATAGTTTCAGTTGGGTGTTATTAGCATAAATAGGTGATTCTATTTAAAAAATTCATGTAATCTGGATTGTACCATGCCAGATGATCTTCTTATCCTTTTAGATTCTACTCATGATCTCAAGTTGTCTACATATCTTGACACGCTTGGTCCCGCTATGAAAGAAAAGATGGGCGCAACACTTTATTCTCTTGGACCGCTCTTTGCTTGCTTCTGGCCTTCTCCTGAACGGAGGGAGTTTTTTTTTTTTTTTTTGGGGGGGGGGGGGGGGGGGGG
>MU780733.1:53717-67907 GCA_026770625.1 Nicotiana glauca
CCCCCCCCCCCCCCCCCCCCTTTTTTTTTGTTATATGCAAATTACCTATTTTTGTGTACTATATAAGGAGTGTCACTTTCTCAAGTTGCTACAACCATAGCATATAATACATGGCTTTCCAATTGCAACTAACCATGCAAGAAGAAAAACTGCGAAAAGGACCTTGGTTCGAAGAGGAAGACGAGAGACTCGCATCTATTGTTGCCATTTTAGGTGAACGTCGTTGGGATGCTATAGCAAAGGCTTCAGGTATATATGATTCAGCTAAGACGCGGATTCAGGATTTATATATGATTGGTTCATTATTTAGTATTTGTTAAAAGTTTAGTGATTCTTTTTCGCGTACTTATGTATGTCATGTAAAAAATACTGAATTTAGTTTAGCTCGATGGATGGAACTGCAGTGCGACCTATGTGTTATGTTGAGGGTGCCAGACCCCGTAAACTTCAGCAGAAATCTTATATAAGTATATGTGTATACTTTGAAAAGGGTTAATTTAAATCACTTGGCTCCCTGAACGTTAAATTCCTTAGGGGGTGTAGATTGAACAGAATATTATACCCTTTGTGTTAAAATCCAGAATCTGTCGCTGCCTCTGATTCAATTCAACTATGACGAATGTAAATACTTCAAACTGATAAAAAGTGTCATATTTTAATTTGTGTGCAAAATTTGGTTGCATGCAGGGCTAAGGAGAAGTGGAAAAAGCTGCAGATTGCGATGGATGAATTACCTTAGACCTAATTTAAAACATGGCAATATTAGTGAAGATGAAGAACGTTTGATTGTTCAACTTCAGAAACAGTTTGGAAACAAGTAAATAATCTTCCTTCTTTTATATTTTATGTTAAAGTAAAAATTAAAGTTGTAAAAATGCTTTACACTTGTTATAATATATGATGCCCTTTTTCTATTTCACTTTGATTATTAAAATTAGTGTTTTTAACATTACAGGTGGTCAAAGATTGCTAAACAATTGCCAGGAAGAACTGATAATGAAATCAAGAACTATTGGAGAAGTCACTTAAGAAAGAAAGCACTGATTTATGAACAAGGTCCAATATTATACTTTATATATAATTCTCACATTTCTCTCTATATTTATTTCGAAGTGGAGTCCTAGAGCAACGGTTAAGTTGTCTTCATGTGACATATAGGTCACATGTTAGAGTCGTGAAATCAGCAACTGATGCTTGCATCAGGGCAGACTGTCTACATCACACCCCTTTCGGATGCGGCCCTTCCTCAAAGGGAAGTATTGGAGCAACGGTCAAGTTGTCTCCGTGTGACCTATAAGTTACGTGTTCGAGCTGTGAAATCAGCCACTGATACTTGCATCAAGGTAGACTTCCTATATCACACCCCCACTTCGGGGGAGCATTGGAGCAACGGTCAAGTTGTCTTCGTGTGACCTATAGGTCACGTGTTCGAGCCGTAGAATCGGTCACTGATGCTTGTATCAGGGTAGACTGCCTATATTACACACCCCATTGGAGTGCGGTCCTTCCCCAAAGGGGAGCATTGGAGCGACGTTCAAGTTGTCTCAGTGTCACCTATAGGTCACGTGTTCGAGCCGTGAAATCAGCCACTGATGCTTGCATTAGGGTAGGCTGCCTACATCACACCCCCTTGAGGAACAACCCTTCCCCGGACCCTGTATAAATACGGAATACTTTGTGCACTGAATTGTCCTTTTTCACTCTCTATATTCCCTGTATATCCATATCCCTTAACTAATAAATATTTGTTTCTGTCTTACAGAATGCTCTGGAAGCAATACAAATACTAATTCAGAATTAAAATCATCATTTGGAAAAGATGATTGTTCCTCTGCTGATTCTTTAACCGAAATGGAAGTTTCTAATTATAGCAATGATCATTCACCAAACGAAACAACATTACCAGATTGGATACCAAGTTGGACATATGAACAAAGTCAAATGGAACATCATATGTACCTTTGTAGACTAAACATATGTTCATGTTATCCTCAGTGTTTTTCTGAAGATAATAACAATGGTATTAGTACATGGGATGATACTTCATCTTCTATCTGGGAACAGTAGTAAAAAAAAGAAAATAATTGTTTAGTTTTCAGGAGGAAAGAAAGAGTTTGAATTGTATATACAGAGAAGTGTGAATGTAATTTTCTTGATTTGAGGGGGGAGGTGTTAAGGAACAAAAATCATGTACATTTTGTTCATTCTAATTATCCATTGAGTTTAACTTTTATACGGCGTCAACGAATTTTTATAGTAACATCTCACCTAAAAGATATCTAAAAGTAACAGTCATGATAAATGAAATTAGTTATTTTGAAAATAAAGCAGGTAACCTGGAATGACATTAACTTATATTGATAGTGGCAAAATTATTTACATGGTCGGTGAATATGAGTTAGAAGGAAAATGGTACTGTATAGCCGCTTTTAAAATAATAAAATATATATATATTTGAATACTTTTTTATATATAGATATTTTTGTATGTTATATATAAAATATATAAAAAAATTATATACTACCGGATATAAATAATTTTGACGCGAGCTAAAAATGATCTTTGCCCTAAGTTAAATCCTTATCCATTTTGGGCACATTATTGTCACATGCTTATTAGCTTACTTTCGTGTATTATTGTTTCTTTTGTTTACTAAATTAAAGATAAAGAAGGATAAAAGAATAAAAAAATGCAAGAGGGCATTTAAAGGGGGAAATGACAGGTAATTAATGTGCATATTCAATATTTAGTAGTAATGGACTTGGCTCTACAGGTTTGACTAATACCAAAACTGGAAAAGAAGAAATTAATAAACCCCAAAAGCCGTTTTGCACTAATTGGCTGTTCATAAGCACATTTGATATTTCACATGTTTTTTTAGATAATTGAGTAACTATGTATTATGATTACATTAACAACATCAACAATAATTAGCTAGAATAGCGGGTACTATAGCGAAACTGATTGCAAAAGAGGAAAAATGAGTCACATTAAAATTATCTTTTGGGGAGGTCCGTTTGATATCCAAAAACTGCTCAGCAACAATTGTACAAGTGGGGAATGTTGGGGCGAAACAACGTTTGAAGTGGACGAACAAACAATCAGCGTACACGTAATCGAGTTTCGTGCCATCATGTCTTTCTGCTTGCCATCATGTCTTTCTGCCCAGCAGCGCCGGAAACCGCTTTTTTGAGTCTTGGAAAATCCAGGTTATAACAATAAATTAAGTTTTCTAATTGTGAAACGTTTAATTACTTGAATGTATCAGCAAAATTGCTATTGCTTAGGATAGCCTTTTTTAGCTTATATGTATATACAGTGAAACGCTCCATGTGAGGTCTGAATAGGGATCTTGTGCTGGTAGAGGTGTTGTTTCCGATAAACCCTCTATTCAAGGCAAGCATAGTCACAATTAGGGACGAAGTTATCTTTTGCTAAGGGTGATCAATTAACCACTCTTCGCCGAAAAATTGCGAAAAATTGCACTATAAATATAAGTAAAATATTAGATTTTAGATGTATATAACATATATTGAGCAACATTTGTAAGGAGATTTTTACTTCTTTCAGATCCGAACACTCTTGGCGAATTTTCTAGCTTCGACACTGACGGCAAATTAGATAAAGAAATACAGTATTGAAGAAGTCAATGGAAAAGAAGCAGTAACAACAACAAGTTAATCATAAAAGTAAAGCGGAAGCAACATCAAGTAGTAATAGAGATCTAAGAATAAGAAAATATTATGATTACATTCTATAAGAGAATTTTTTGGAAATATTGAATTTATATTAAACTCCAGAAGAGAAAGAAATACGCATTTCACTAGAAATATATAGAAAAACATAAATCATATAAATATCAAATGTAAAGCAGAAATTTACCATCAAGTACCTGGAGAAATGAACTAAAACTTAGCTCTTTTATTTATTTATTTATTTATTTATGAGAATTCAACGTTTAAGAACCATTTTGTTGTAGAGCTGCAGCTTATACACCGATTTTCACCGATATTCTTAGCATTTTGTGATCATGTTGACAATTTGATTCAACTATATAAATCATGCACTTGATCTAGGGTATTCAAACTCGAATACCCTAGAGAGCGAAAAAGGATCTCACTCTAGCTTTTAATAAATCGGGGAGGAGCTAGAAGCCTAGCTACGATTTGGCCGAATTCAATAACTTTCACTCAAACAGTGTTTTAGTGTTAAGGAATTCTTTAAATATGTGCAAATATTAAACAACCTATTTATTGACACTTAAAATCGTTGTTCTACAATTCAGAATCCATAAAGTTGAAATCTTGGCACTGCCGTATCATATATCAATAGAAACAAGCAGACTAGTTCACAATAATAGGATTGATCCGAGTTTCTTCTTAATTATATAATTTAAAATATTTGCACGGTTTTTTTAGGAAAATATACAGATCACATGCAATATTTATATCCTTACATAGGTCATCCAAGTAAATTAAAGTACATTCACCACCATATTGAAAATAATGTCATCCCAATTAAGATAAGTATTCAACATATATATATATATATTCTTTGTAGTCTAAGTACAGTGAACTTTTACAAAAAAAATGGGAGCCCTATGCTTCTAACTTCTAAAGAGATGATAATACCATTTTAATTAAACTTTTTTTAAAAACCATTGGATAATTATTTAAAATCAAATCTATTTATCCATCCTACTAAAAATAAATAAACTGAATCATCTTTCTTCTATCTCAGCATGTTAAGTAAGCAAGTTAGACAATGTGGATATAAAGTGCAAAAATCAACTTGATCATGTCATTTGTCATTAACAAATGGCTATAATATAGGAGTAATTATTTCTAAAAAAAAAAAAGAATAAACAAGTTGGTTGGGTATTGGACTGTGACAAACAACTTAATTAAGTAGAACTTCATCCTCTATTCAGTTCATTTTATCTCCTAATAAGCACTTTTTAATTATTTTTCTTTAATTATAATATAATTATTTGACCAGATAGCTGATAAAAACCAGATAGCTGATAAAAAGCTATGTGTATCAAAAGCTAGTTGCTCAAAAGATTATTAAAATGGTTAAGGAGATTACCAAATCTGGTGATGACAAGGTTTTCTCATAGCTTAGCTTAACTTTCCATTTATAAACCATCTAATCTTTTTGTAGTATTTTTCTAGTAAATGCTAGTTAAAGAGACTTATGGAATTTCTTCTTTTGCGGAAGCGGATTGTCTCGAAGTTTTGATTACCGGTCGCTGGAAGTTCGTCCGATAATATGAGGATTTTCAACGACCGGTAATCAAAACTTCGAGACAATCCGCTTCCGCAAAAGAAGAAATTCCATAAGTCTCTTTAACTAGCATTTACTAGAAAAATACTACAAAAAGATTAGATGGTTTATAAATGGAAAGTTAAGCTAAGCTATGAGAAAACCTTGTACATTATAATCACGTAATTTTATATCATTATTATTTCAGGGAGTATTTTCTTATTAAAAAGATCAAAGGTATATTATTACATTGATATATATAGTATTTCTTATTAAAATGGTATATTCTTTAAAAGTTCATAAAAGATATATTCTTACGTTAATATTTATATACATGGCATTTCTAAAAAAAATTATACCAAATATATGCTAATATATTACCTTAATACGATCATAACATATATTGAGTTATACTATATATATTAATACATTAGTATACCTCTAAAATTGAATTATACCAGGAATATATATAATATAATATAATATAATATATATATATATATATATATATATATATATATATATATTATCTTTCCCCTATATTAATACAATAGTATAAACATAATTGGCTAAATACATAACTGAGCTCTTAAACTTGGCTTTTTTTGTCACTTGTGCACTTAAACATAGAGTTGTTCCTATCAGACCCTTCAACTAAACCACATATGTGTCAATTAGATACTTTGTAGACCATCTGAGAAAAACTTTTATAAAAATTATTGGATATGTAATTAGTTGCAGTTGTATATTTGATAGCTTTTAAGGCTTTCTTCTTTGCTTATGAAATAGCTGCATTTGTATATTTGACAGCTTTGCTCTTTTGCTGAAGTACTATTTTTGTTAAAAGTTGTTAATGTCAAAATGCAACTTCTATCAACCACTTGTGCGTTCTAGTTTGTAAAGTTTTATTCTAGTAGCTTACGAGTGTCGTAAAGTTTCATAAGCACTCAATTATGTCACTACAAAGTGCTTATGAAAATTTTCATGGTATCTCCTATAATCGTACTTTAGTGCCGTAAAGTTTCATAAGCAAAGAAGAAAGTCTTAAAAGCTATCAAATATACAACTGCAGCTAATTACATATCCAATAATTTTTATAAAAGTTTTTTCTCAGATAGTCTACAAAGTGTCTAATTGGCACATATGTGATTTAGTTGAAGGGTCTGATAGGAACAACTCTATGTTTAAGTGTCCAAGTGATAAAAAAAGCCAAGTTTAAGGGCCCCGTTATGTATTTGGCCACCATAATTCCTCTAAAAAGTTATACCAAATATATGTATAATGAATAATTGGATATGTAGTATTAATTTCATAATGATTAAATGAGTGTAACAATTAAAAAACGTAATGAAAAGTACGAGAACATAATTGAATCCTTAATTTAAAATAGGAGAGAGAGTATGAAAAGACAAATACTCCATAATTTGTGCATTTTGGCTGCTCATTAATTATGTGTATAATCTCTATCTGCCATTAATGTAAAAAATATTGTCATTTATGAAATAAACAAAGAGTAGTATTATTTTCCTAAATATTTTTTAAAAAGTGATCAGCTGTGTATTTTATCCTTATTGTTGTTGGATTGATATAGAGAAACTTGACCCGTGAGTCTCCCAATATCCATAGTGGGTTTTATATAGACAGCATGACTTAGGGTTAGGCCTAATGAGCCAGCTAATTAATTAGCACTCCTATGAATGTACTAGGCCTAAAAGCCTATTCTTTGGGGAAAAATCAGAAATAATTATATTTAAAATCGATAATTATAAAATAGCCGCAGTTCAAAAGTAATTGAAATTTAGCCAGTTTTTCATGTAAAGATAAAATCTGAACAAAAATAATCTTAAAAATTCGGAAAAATTTCAACATAATATGTTGGAGTTCGATTTTTTACATATGAGATTCCAGCATAAGGTGCTGGAATTTCATAATGTGTTGGAGCCCCAACATAATATGTTGGAAGTTTATACACAAAACTTCCATAATACCGCATATTATGCTGGAACTTTTTGTGTGCTGGAATTCCAATATAATATGCTGGAAGTTTATACGCAAGATCTCCATAATCCAGCATATTATGCTAGGACTTTTCTTGTTTTAGCAAAACAATGGCTATTTCTCAATGACTTTGCAAAAGATGACTATTTTTCAATTAACAGCCCGAAAACTGGCTAGCCCGTGCTATTTTCACTATTTTCCTGACACTTTTTAAAGTGATTGAATACTGATGGTGAAAATACAATTACAGTTAAAAATAAAATAAAATAAATAAAATAAAATATCTTCATGCTGAGGCGCGGATATTTCGCTCTCTTTAAGGAGATTCAAGCCCACTGCAGCAAAGTATTTTATCGGTCCAGCAGTAATCCTCTTGATCTGTCTCCCCCAGGATACAACAGCCCGATCACGTCGTATGACTCGAACAAACTTTGGACAAGTTGTTGAGTCCAAAACTCCATCAAGATGAACACCTTCCTTCAACAAAAGTAAAAAAACTCTCTTTTTCTTTTTTCACAACTTTAACCTCACTTTATAAAATCACTCTACAATTATTTTTTCATACCACAATATGGAAGAAAAACTCTTATTTATAGGTATAGGAATTCTTCCTTGAATTAAAGTGGAAGAAAGTGGGGTAATAAGTTATGATATCATGGAGAATATGGGATAATTAGTGGTAGTGTCACGACCCAAATTTCGAACCCGATCGTGATGGTGCCTCTCGTGAAGACAAGGCTAGCCAGTCAATCTAATTCGTCCTTTAAAACAGTTATTTAACACAATTATATTATAATTACGGTTTAGTGATACCAAATAGCGAAAAAATATAGATAAAGACGTGGAAATCCAACCCAATACAGCCCTAACTGGGGTGTCACAAGTCATGAGCAACTAAGGAGTCCTGACACAAGTCTACTAAATACGAAATCCGATACAAGTCTGGAATAACTGAAATAGCATGAAAATAGGGGAGTCAAGGGCTGCGGACGTCAACAGCTATCTCGATGCTCCGATCTCGCTTCCTGATCTGGGAAGGATGTCAGTGCTCAGGTGCGGACTCTGCTAATCCTGAATCTGCATGCATGGTGCAGGGAGTAATGTGAGTACTCCGATCCAGTGAGTAGCAATAATAAATAATAATCGAAAGTAAGAAAATACATAACAACACAAGGCAGTTCTATATTAGGCAATAAATTACTTAAAACAGTAAAAATCAGTGAAAGTCAAATAAAATCTCAATTTTTAGCAATTATTGTTTGCTTTCTCGATTTTTAACAAATAGCACCACCTCCCAAAGTAAAAATATAACCTATAGTAGAACAGGAATCACCAGATAAAGTGTTCCAATCTGTATCAGAAAAGCCTTCGAGTACAACAGAATTTTTTTTATAAAATAAGTCATAGATTTTTGTACCAAGTAAATACCTCATAACTCTTGTTATGACATGCCAATGTTCTTTACCTGGCTTGCTTGTAAACCTGCTAAGTACTCCTACTGTGTATGCAATATCAGGCCGAGTACAATCAGTCATATATCTCAAGCTTCCAATTAAGTTAGCATATTCCTTTTGATTTATCACATTATTATCACTTTGTATAGGAAATAAGTAAACACTTGAATCAAAAGGGGTTACAACATGCTTGCAATCAATAAAATTATATTTTTTCAAAATTTTCTCAACATAATGTGACTGGTCAAGGAAAATTCCATCGCATGTTCTAGTAATCTTCATTCCAAGAATGAAATTTGCCTCTCCCAAATCTTTCATGTCAAAATGGATACTAAGCGTGATTTTAGATTCTTCAATAACATTGATGTTAGAGCCAAATATTAACAAATTATCAACATACAGGCAAACAATTACATGTGAATTATACCAAGACTTATGAAGATACACTTATCACATTCATTTGATTTAAAATCATTTTCTATCATGCAGGAATCAAACTTTTTATGCCATTGCTTAGGTGCATGTTTCAAGCCATATATGGATTTTAGTAAGTTTACACACTTTACTTTCTTGGCCAACTTCTTTAAAACTCTCAGGTTGATCCATATAAATTTCTTCGTTTAGGTCCCCATTTAAAAAAGCAGTTTTTACATCCATTTGATGAACATGCAAATAAAAAATTACAGCAATTGCAATTAAAAGTCTAATGGATGTAATTCTAGTTACCGAAGAAAAAGTATCAAGAAATTCTAGACCTTCTAGTTTCTTAAAACCTTTAGCAACTAACCTAGCTTTATACTTATCAACCGATCCATTTGGTTTTAACTTTTTTCTTAGGACCCATTTGCACCCAATTATTTTATAACCTGGTGGTAAATCAACCAGCTTTCAAGTTTTATTAGAAAATAGTGACTCCATTTCATCATTTATAACCTCTTTCCAGAAAATAGCATCAGGCGATAATAAAACTTCTTTTAAAGTAAGAGGGTCATTTTTAATATTAAAAACATAAAAAGCAGGACCAAAATCTTTTTCTATTCTATCTCTTTTACTTCTTCTTAACTCAAAAGCATCATTTTCTTCATTTTGCAAAATAGAAGTGGAAGAACCAGGCATAGACAAAAAAATTATCTTTATCTCTTTGACCCCCACTATTTCTAGACTCAAATGAAAATTTATTTTCATGAAAAATAGCCTCGCCTGATTCTATAATTATATTCTCTTCCAGATTTAAAAATCTATAGGCTATACTATTAGAAGCATAACCAATAAAAGCATAAGTGGCAACTTTTTTGCCCAATTTTGTAATTTTAGGATCCGTTAGCCTAACATAGGCTAAACAACCCCAAACTTTTAGATAACCCAAATTTGGCTTGTAATTTTTTCATAACTCAAATGGTGTCAACTTTATTTTCTTATGAGGCACCCTATTCAACATATAACATGCAGTCAAAATAGCTTCACCTCACAAATTTAAAGGTGGATTTGACTCAATAAGCATGACATTAGTTAACTCTACCAAAGTTCTATTTTTTCTTTCAGTCACACCATTTGATGCTGGAGAATAAGGTGGAGTAGTTTCATGAATTATTCCCAATGATCTCACAAAAGAATTAAATTTATTAGACTCATATTCACCGCCTATATCATTTCTAATTCTTTTTATTTTTCTATCAAATTGATTTTCAACCTCATGGAGATAACTTTTAAAATTTTCAAACGCATTACTTTTATTTTTCATCAAATAAACATATGTGAATTCAGAGAAATCATCAATAAAAGTGATAAAATATCTATTTTCTCCACGAGTTAAAATTCCTCCAAGTTCACAAATATCAGTGTGAACTAATTCTTACAATTCAGATTTTTTTTTCAACTTGAAAATGAGGCATACTACAAGCCTCACATTTTTCAAAGTTCTTTTTAATCATTGGGATTAATCCTAAACTACTCATGATTCCTACATAATGATTATTAATATGACACAAACGAGCATGCCAAAAATTATTAGAAGAAAGCATATAAACAGAACTTGAAGAAGTTTTACTCATCTCAACATTCAACTTGAACATCCCATCACATGCATACCCTTTACCCACAAAAATATCCTTTTTCACTATTACATATTGATCACTTTAAATAATTTATTTGAAGCCTGCCTTGTTAAGAAGAAAATTAGATATCAATTTTTTTCTCATTGGAGGAGTATAAAGTACGTCTTTCAAAGTTAATACTCTTCCTGAAGTAAAATTCAACTCGGCCTCTCCCTTTCCAAGCACCTGGATAGTGTGAGAATCATCAAGCATGATGGTTTTGGGTTTCTCAAATGGAGTATACACTTTAAACCAATCTCTATCATAGCAAACATGGCGGTTTGCTCCAGAACCAGTCCACTATCCATCAATATTTTCTAACATGTTAATGTCTGTTATCACTGCCACAAGTGGCTCTTCGTTAACGTTTGCCTTTGGTGTAGGATCACGTTTCCAGAATTTACAAAATCGAGCAATATGCCCACTCTTGCCACAGACAAAGCATGGTTTCGCAATTGAATTTGTTGATTCTGTGCTTGGTTGTTTGCACCATTATTCTTCTTGAGAGGTCTACCATAATGTTTCTTAAAAGTTTTCTTCTTCGGCTTCAAAGAAGTATTTTATGAGTTTCAGAAGTAATATTTTTTGAAGTAATTAAATTTACCTTTGTAGTGACGGGTTTTAGAGTGCTCTCTTTTGATTGTATAAGTGCATCTTGGCCTCTTGCCACTTCTTCCATGCGAATCCGCATTATCAACATCTCAAGTGAAGTTTCTTTTTTTTTTTGTGCCGCATAGTTTTTTGAAATTCCTCCATGAAGGTGGTAATTTATCTATTATGCCACAAACAATAAGGTTGCCCCCAATTTTAATATCCTCGGATCTGATCTCTCCAACGATCATCATGAAGTCTTGAGCTTGGTCTACTACAGATTTGTTGTCCACCATTTGAAAACGAAAAATCTGCTAGCAGCATATTTTTTCGCACCTGCCTCCTCGGTATCATACTTACTCTGCAATGCTTTCCGAATTTTCTTTGCAGTAGAGTAAGTTCTATCATAATAATCATAAAAATTATCATATAGACAATTAAGAAGATAATACCGACACTTGTATGAGTCATCGTTGTATTTTTTAATTTTTTTCTAGAAAGGCAATTAGCTCATCATCATTTATGGAGAAGTTGTCTACTTTGCTAGGATTCTTCTCAGTTAAAACGTAACAAACATTTGGAAGACTCAAATAAAAAAGTACTTTACTCTTCCATCTCTTGAAATGAGTACCGTTAAAACGGAATGGCTTATTGAGATCTTCCACCTTGATATCCGCAAATTTTTCAACGGTAGCCATTTGAATAAAATAAAATATCTTCAGGCTGAGGCGCGAATATCTCGCTCTCTTTAAGGAGATTCAAGCACACATCAGCAAAGTTTTGTACAGTTCCAACAGTAATTCTCTTTACATGTCTCCCTCAGGATACAATAGCTTGATCACGTCATATGACTCGAACAAACTCTGGACAAGTTGTTGAGTCCAAAGCTCCACCAAGATGAATACCTTCCTTCAACAAAAGTAAAAAAAAAATTTTCTTCTTCTTTTTTTACAACTTTAACCTCACTTTATAAAAACACTCTACAATTATTTTTTTCATACGACAATATGGAAGAAAGACTCCTATTTATAGGTGTAGGAATTCTTTCTTGAATTAAATTGGAAGAAAGTAGGGTAATAAGTTATGATATCATGAAGAACATGGGAGAAGAGTTGCAAAAGAGTTATGGCCATTTTCTACTTCATGGAGTAGTGAGAGTTATAGAAATTTGTTTTAATAATAAAATTATCACGACCCCAACCCCGATTGTGATGACACCCAACATACTGCTAGGCAAGCCCGACCAATTATACAACCTTAACCATTTTATCCAGTTTATGAATTAATTAACACAAATAAATTACTAAGTCATAATATTGAAACCCTGAAATAAAGTTAAAACATGCTGAATCCCAAGTAATAAAACAACTAAACAGCCCGAAGAATCCGGTGTCACAAGTCTGAGCCTCTAATACATGAGTATCAACCAACTACCTATGGTTCTCTAGAAATGCGGAAATAAAGTAAATAAGATATAAGGAAGATCAGGATTGCGAACATCAAATGCAGCTACCTTGATACTCCCAGATATGATGCTAGGCAGAGAAGTCCTCACACAGCCTCAGATGTACCTGGATCTGCACGCAAGCTGCAGGGAGTAATGTGAGTACTCCGACTCAGTAAGTAATAAACATAAATAAAGGATAAGAATAAGAAATACTGGGCACAAAGTAATTCTATAAATACAGCAACTTGAACCCAATAGTATAAAATCAGTAGATCAATGAAAACAATTAAGGAAATACCACAACAGATAAATAAGTAAATGACAATCAAATATGCAATGCAACACATAGACCGGTACTCTCCAGTACCCGCTGCGGCGTGCAGCCCGCTCCATTTATTTATTGTCGACGGCGCTCACTAGGGGTGTGCAGACTCCGGAAGGGGCCCCTTACGGTCCAAGCGCAATAATAAGCCATCTCGTAGCATCAACTAGGACCTCGGCCGCATATCAATATCAATGTCATACCGCTGAGGCGCGCAACCCGATCCTATACTCGGTCCAAATGCACATAAGCCTCTCGGGCACAATAATATAGAAATATTCAGCCCAAACTTCATTTAAAAATATTAACTAAGTTTCTAGTTTGAGAAAAGTGGCTGAGTTTGCAAAACAGTATTAAATACTAGGACTGAGTCTCAACAATATGAAAAATAATAAGAAACCAGTAATAGCAATCCCTGAAGAATTCAATCAATTGGCACGAAGCCCAAATATAGCAATCTGCTCAATTATAATGATAATAAGTGAATTTCAATCAATTATGCAGTATATTCCTCTACCGGGACAGACCAAATCACAATTCCCAACTGTGCTTTAACCCACGCTCGCTAGGCGTGCAAGTCACCTCAATATAACACTACGATGTGCAAATACGGGGTTTCAAACCCCCAGGACATCATTTACATCTATTACTCACCTCAAGCCGGCCAAAATCCTAGCTCGCTATACCCTTACCTCTCAAATCAACCTCCTCACGTGCCGAATCTGATCAAAACCACAACGAATACGTCACAATAGGCCAATGGACCGATCGAAAATAATAAAAAAATAGCAAAAATCTCGAAATTAGCAAAACCCGAGCCCCGGGCCCACTTCTCGAAACTCAGAAATTCTTACGCCAACGGGTTCCTTATCTCGTCATTGTCACACCTCTTTTTTACGGCGCTTTACATACTCCGGCAAAAGGGATATAGATATATAAGCGTAAAAAGAGTTTTTCCAAATAAAGGACGGTCGGAACGGGATTAGTTATTTAAATTTTTTAGAGTCGCCACTTGAGAAT
>MU780734.1:6044-31933 GCA_026770625.1 Nicotiana glauca
GTTGTGCCCATACGTGTTTTCTTATCGCTCAGATATTATTCTCTCTTATTACCACTGAGTTGGAAGTACTCACTTTACTCCCTGCACCTCGCGTGCAGTTGCAGGTACTGTTTCACCCGATAGCGGGTTAGTAGCGGATTGAAGGTATTGCTATCGTAGCTAAGCAAGGTGACCGCCGGTGTTCGCGGCACCGAGATTCTTCTCCTTCTTGTTTTCCAGATTTTACTCTATGTATTATATATTTTAAATTGTAATAAGGATCCTCCTAGATGCTCGTGACTTGTGACACCCCGGTCGGGCCATATTGGGCTGTATTCATATTGATTAGTATCATAAATTCATATTTGAACTGCTATATAACAGATTAACTGCTTTAAGTGGTGTTGTGAGATGGTCTGGCTGGCCTTGTCTTCACGAGAGGCGCCATCACGACTGAGTTTGGAAATTGAGTCGTGACAATAATATACTGGAGATCGGTGCACCTGTATATGAACTTACAACATATTGTGCTGGAACTACAACACGTGAAAAGTTCCAGCATAATATACTGGAGATTGGAGCATATGCGTATGAACTTCCAACATATTATGCTGGACTAGTATATTATACTGGAACTGTAATTTCTGATTTTGAACAATGTTTTCATTCAGATTTATCTTTACATAAAAAGTGGCTAAATTTTGATTACTTTTGAAACTATGACTATTTTTGAATGACCACTTGTAAATCTGACTATTTTTAAATTTCTTCCCGTCCCATGACCATGGTTAGTTCCAACTTAAAAAATGAAAGAGGGCCAAAAATATCCCTAAGGTATTCAAAATGGTTCAATTTTGCGCTCCTTCCACCTATTGGGCCATAAATGCCCTTAACGTTAGTTTTTATATTAAAAATTCCTTTTACACTAACTGCTGACTTTTTGACCAAGTGAGATTTTATAAATTACATGTGGCACTATTCTATTAGTTTGTATTTAAGGATATTTTATTAGATCCGTCCCATAGATTTAACCCAGATTTCTAAGATAGAAATCTTTATATCTATTGTTGATTATTAGCATAAATTTTTTGCATCAGCCTAAGATTATCCACAATTCATGCGCATGCAAGGCTAAGAAGAAAGACATTATCCTTTGAGACAATCTTACAACTACCTTGCAGGGAGATTGATTCATTGCGGATTTTCATGACACAGATTTTGCCAAATTTTTTATAATTTCCGAAATTGTAAATATATTTGAATATCAAAATTAAGATTTTTACAATATCCTGCTAGTTTTTCTTGGTTAATTTAAAGCTTCAATGGTGGCACCATGTATGAGTTGTAGACTAAAAGAAAACAGAGCAAAGTCTCTAAAGGAAGTGTTGAAATTTTTTCATGTCATCAGTATACTGATTCAACCTCTATAGCTGATCTTCCGAATTCTTGATTCAAAATCCATCTTTATCTTCAGTTTAGTTGATTTATTTGTCAAGTGAGACTTCACCTTTTACACCCATTTACAATATATTGTTCAAATATATTTTTATGATGGTATAATAATAAGTTTTGTATTGTAATTAAAGTATACAAAACTTTTAGTTTTGAGATTTTTTTTCTTGGGTATGCCCCAAATATCAGTTCTCAGCTTCAAGTTTCCTTTTTTTTTGGCTTTAGGTGGTATTTTATCAAAGGATGAATTTTTTTTCTGAACTTGTTTAATATTAAGGAACTAAGACAACATATTTGAAAGCTTTATTAATCCGTTGATTTGTAAGTGTTATGTATAACAAGAATTTAGCCACGGCTGATGTACTAAGTCTATAACTAATCAACTTTTGGAATTCTCGTGAAGAACTAAGCAAAGGACTAAAAGGATTTGTTCTAAACATGTTGATTTTGGTAAAAGAGATTGATGAGTTTAATGAGAAGAGTTGGGAGAAAAACAAAGAGATATAGATGATGAGTTGATTTTAGAGGAGAAATAGTTGGACATTGGAATTATTGAGAAGAAGATAAATGTCTTATGGGACGGGTTAAATATTTAGGACAGACACGGGTCTAAGAAAATTATCCTTAAATATGAACCAATAAAATAGTGTTGCGTCTTATTTTACAAAAAAACTCACATGGTCTACAAGTCAACAGTTAGTTAGTGTGAAGGGTATTTTTAAGACAAAAAGTAATGTTAAAGCATTTATGGCTCAATAGTAGACGGAGGGTAAAATTGAGTCATTTTTAATACCGTAAGGACATTTATAGCCCTTTTCTATTAAAGAAATAAGAATGATATAGTATTTATTTATGAAGTCATGGTTAGTTCCAACAAATAAGACAGTAAATTGCTTCTCTTTTTTATGTATTTTTTAAATGCTAGAAAATCTCTATGCGATGATAAAATATAATTACGTTGATCGGTAAACTTCATCATATCTTTTTGAAAGTTTGACTCAAGTCAAAGTGCTATCTTTCTTCTTCATTTTGTGTCTTTTGTTTGGTAGAAGCAAATTTACATGATAATATATATTGCAACATGTAAATCAAGTCATCATGATCTTCTCGCAATGAAAATCATGTTGTATTATCAATAAATCTCATTATATTTTTTGTTTATTTACTTTGTTTACCCTCAAAATCGGATAACAATTAAATTTGTAAGTAGTATTAAGAATACACGGATTAATTTGATACAAAACGGTAAATTGAATTAGAATGAACAAATAAAGATATAGTAAATTCAAATCACGCGAGGGTAACGATTCCAGCCTTAGTGTAACGTTCACCCTCGCTCCGGGCTCATAGTGGATAATATTTATGAACAAGAAAAAGAGCTTTTGATAGAATTAAAAATAGTAGTATATTGCTTTTGAATACTTGTTACCATCTGCCTAATGAATTATCATACCCCTTTTATATAGTAGGGAAATCCTACTTTAGGTATAACTTCATAAAAAGTAAAAAATCTTTCGTTTAAATGATTTTCGGTTCTTTATCGATACGTGCCAAGATCCACGCCATGATAGCTGTCCGGTCGCGGATATTATGGCCTTCTGTTGGTTGTGCTTGATTGCCTGACAATGTTCTCTGAAGTCTTTCGGGGTTAGCACTGATCCCGGGTCATAACCCCGATATTCTCGAGGGTGGGCGTCATGCCCCCAGACTATGAATCGATGAGACCTTCCCTCGATTCCGGTCCCTTGTTATCATGTCTCGAACTTGAATTTTCTTATCGGAGATTGAGGTATACCATGAGCTCGATTTTACCGGAATATAGATAGTCTCCTCGTGTCTCGTAGAGTAAGTTGACGAGAAATAACATGAGCTCCCCGATTCCTTCTACGATACGTCGTGACAGAAATAATAAAAAACTCAAAACATCTTGTCAGTCATGTCATAATGGCTTTAAATATGTGTCAGCCGTTAGTTAGTTGTCCCTAGACGCGAAACGTCGCGGAACCCCTATAAATACCCCCTCCTTCGTTTATTTTTTACTTTACATCAAATCTTCTACCCTCGTACCTTCAAGATTACTCTTTTTCACACTCTAGCACTTTTACCCCCGTTACTCAAGGTTTTTCAATACGTTGCAAAATTCTTACTCATCATCCACTCAAGCCAACACATATGAGCTTCCAACTTTCAACCATTTTTTATCCTTTTCAAGCTTCCCCCATAACAATAGAAAAAACCTCAAAATATGTGGCCCAAAAGGATGCTCCTTCTTCTTCGCGGCCGACCACTGAGGTCGAGGTGACCACGCCTGAAGTGGTTGTTGATGAACCGGAGGGATCCCTGTCATATCAAGGTGGGACCAAAGGAAACAATCTATGTTAGCTATAAAATATTGAATGAATTTTTTCCTGAGCTTGGGACTCAACCCCCGTGGCCCAGGTATACCTTACGATCGGACAAATTCTCGATCAATATGACTTTATTCAGTTCTTTGATCGTTGATTTGGTGGTGTCAAAATCATCGGGCTATGAAAGACCTGGTGATCGCGTAGTCATCGTCTTCACACGTCCCCTGCTTCTCCGGTTGGGTCGGGGCCGATGTTGATAATGCTATTTAGTTTCTTCCTCCGCAACCGAACCCAGATATTTTTATGTTAAAAGTGCAGATATCGGGATTACCTCTTCGATCGCAAATATATCCTTTGTGGATGCTTGTTCTCTGTATATTATTTTAATCCCTCCTATATTGGAAATTTCAACATCTGGTGTAGAGTTGAGGGCGCTGCCTTCATGTTATGAATCCACGGCTTCTCGAACAGAGTATTGTACCTCATATATCCTTCGATCATGTTACACCCTATGTTTTCGTACGTGTAAGTACGCCATAAGTATATTAATATAAGCTCGGAAATGAGATGTTGCATCCCGCATTTTCGTACATTAAAGTTTCATTATAAGTCAATCGACGTAAGTTCAGGAATGAGATTATTTTGAGAATATAAGCATTATGCTATTTCAAAAAAGTGATAAGTAAATTCGCGAAAGTGAGAAGTTAAGTCAATCGAAGAAAATAAGTTTCGTTAAAGTTTGATATTTTGGAATATAATACGGTCCAAGTTATAATACCCGGTATTTATGGAATAGTGCCATATACAAGGTACCATATGCCCATTATAGTATGATGTATAAAGTGTGTTAAAAATAACTAGTATTTTAAGTAATTTGAGATAATTCTTAATTATGTAAGTAATTGGTTAATTATTAGTTTAATAAAAGATTAACCATATAATTAGGAATTTGTGGATAATTAGTAGGTAGGGACAAAGCCCCCAACATGGAAGCAAACCTACACCTATAAGTGTGATTCCTATCAATATTATAAGATGTCATTAAGAGAGTTCTTTGTGGCTTAGTCATTATACAAGTAGGGCCCACAAACCCACAAATATAAGATGTCTTCTTACCTCATTAAGAGATGATGCTATGTTGTAATGATGAAGCCTTTTTTTAATTCATAAATTGAAGATGTTTTATATCTTTTAAAGTAACAGATGAGCTTCAACAAATTCATACAAGATCTGATTATGCGTAAGATGCTATTCTAAGAAAGTACGGTACAATCTTTCCCAAAAATATTATACGATTTTTTTTTACTTCGATTCGTCGTTACGTGATTTGTTGCAATTGACGTATATTAGACAGATTATCAAGAGAATCGGCTCAGGCATATTAAGGTTATTCCTTCTTTTCTTTTGGCATGATCTATACGATACAAACAAAACGAGTAAATGCACAACATCCATAAATAACTATATTCATAGAAGTATTAGAGGTACCTATGTTCTTGAATTCCCATGTGTTTTATTATTACATCGTCTGTCATGGGTCTCAGAAAATACGTAAGTTGAAAAAGTTTATTTCATGATATTATTCAAAGTCATAATGATCTTATTACATTTCGAGAGTTTTTATTGACGTACTTCTCATGCATAACATTCATTTATATATGTACATTGATCCATGATCATATGATATTATATACGCGTACATATATATATTATATGTATATGAGATATGGGAAAAGGTTACAGCGTTATAAACGCACCACCACTTGATTAGCTGATATACATTGATGATTTTGCCCACAGTGGCTAAAATGATATGATGAAATACCCTCAGAGGCTTGATGTTGTTATGAACATATATACCTATGTACCACTTGACATTCATACGCATATGCATGACATATAAGTATTTCATGAGTTACAGAGTTATCCAGACTTACAGGTTGAGTCATTTACTCTATGTTTCTTCCATGTCTTTATTATACTTATTTATATGCCTTACATACTCGGTACATTATTTGTACTGATGTCCTGTTTGCTTGAGGACACTGCTCGCAGGTCCCGATAGACAGGTCGAGAGTTCTCCAAGTAGGCTATCAGCTCAGCGAAAGATGTTGGTGTGCTCTATTTGCTCTGGAGTTTCTTATTTGGTCAGCATGATTCGGACGTGTATTGTTTAGTATGGCGAGGCCCTGTCTCGATCTTTATGGTAGTTATCTACTCTTAAAGGCTTGTAGACATATGTCATGTACCTAAAAGATTGTATGGCCTTGTCGGCTTATGTTTAGTGTACGAGTGAATATTTTGGTGTTATAGGCCCGTATGTCTTATGTATAAGTTGGTATTACATGTTTTATTCTAGTTATCCTACGATAGCCTTTCCGTCTCATTTACCTATGATAGCTTGTTACAAAAAGATACATTATGTTGGTACTCGGTTAAGTAAGATATCGAGTGCCCATTGTGGCCCATCGGTTTGGGTCGTGACAAAAGTGGTATCAGAGCAGTTCTGTCCCATGGAGTCTACAAGTCGTATCTAGTAAAGTCTTAATTATGGGTGTGTTATGCACCCCACTTATAAGCATAAGGCTACATGGCATTTAGGACTGTCACTCTTTCTTCTTACTCTAGATCGTATGGTATAACTCAGTTGTAAGAACTAAATTTTCTAAACTCTATCTTATACATAATACGACGATGTCTACATCTAGAAAGACGGTTGGTAAGGGATTGAATATGGCCGTGGAAGAGTTGAGTCATAGGAACTCAATTTTGCATCAAGCTTATGATGGGTAAAGTTAAAGTTTTTATCTAAAAATGTGTGTAGCTTCTTGATAAGGAGCCTTAAGGGATGAATATTTATCCACCCATATGGTAAAAAGCAACGAGAGAATCAGAAGGTACAAGTTTCAAAAAGTAAAAGAAGCAAGGTGAAGAAAGGTACGAGGTACCCAGTTAGTGAAGATGATCATTATTTACAATCCAAGAAGAGAGATATAAGACTTTTGAGTTACCTTCAATAATAACAGATGTATGTACAGTTGGTCACACCCATCTCAATTATTCCCTATGAGAGCTAACAAATATAGTTTAAGAGATGGACGAGATATCAGATCCGACTAGGGTTAGAATAACCCAAAATGGTGGATGGATTATTTGTGCTAGTTGCCATTTCCAAAAGACATTGCATGTGTGCTAGTAGATCTCCTTGCGACACACCCAGATGGTGCACTCTAGAATAGTACAACTATATGCGAATACTAGAATGTTCAATTTTTTTACAAAGATAGGCACTAGAAGACTAGAAGGGATAAATATTCCCTTAGTATGCCTCCCGTCCCTAGTAGAGCAAGAATGTTAAGCAACCTGAAGATCTAGGGGATGAAACAAGGGGAGCTAAAAGCAAAAGAATGTCTTATTGAAGTTTTTAGAATAAAGTGATAGACAAAAATATTAGTTTTACGGAAATAAGAAGAGAGTTAATTAAACAATATGAGTAAGATATGATACATGGATTACAATGGTAAATAAAAAAACAATAGTATTACAGAGTCTATTGACAAGGGAATGAAAATACAAGAGGTGACAGGCCTTGAGGCAACAATAAAATATAGGTCATAAAGTCACATCCTCATTTCGAGAAATAAGTTTGTGACTCTAACGTGATTACCAGAAGGAAAAGTTAGACCTCTGAGTAATATAAATCAGTATGGATTGGTGAACAAGATAAACTAAACATGAATTAGGGACTGGGTGATTTGATAATGGTTGGAATCATGAGAATTTCAAATTGCGCTCCGGCGATAATAGAATAGACAACAAAAGAAGATTCATAAGAAATTCAGAGAATGGTCATTTAGGAAGACGCTTCCCTAAAGCAAGCAATGTGAGAAAAGTTAAGCTTAATAGACTGTATGTGCCTGTTACACTAAGTATCAGCCTCGCGAGTAAGGAAATTTATTATCCTTGGTACAGAGAGTGGTTAACCAATGACAAGCAAGGTCTTCCAAGTGGAAATCAAGTTATCATGGAAAGTGAAGGAGCAATAGACCTCAAGGCCAAAGGCCAGTGGTTTAAGTCAGGAAAGAACGACATACGCACTAAGTGGGTGGCAACTGACATGCTTTGGTATTCATGTGAAACACAAAGGTTCAGTATATGTCAATGCATGAACACAATGCAACAAATGAATGGTATTGGGTTTGAACGGATCAGAGGTATTGTCCGTGATAAAGGTAACAGAGAAAGTGGTCAGTCAATAAACAGGCAAGGTCTTTCGAGTTGAAATCGAAGTTATCATGGAGTGAAGGAGCAATCTCCCTCAAAGTTAAGACCGCAAACCAACCACCATGTTTAAACTCACAAGTTTTCTTTGATTAAAATAGGGGCAGGAAATTTTGTTTATTTCAGAGAAACCCTCCGTGAGGAGAGCAGGCGCCAGACAGGTTCGACAGTAAATTTAGGACCCTCATGGATAATGGGATTAATTTAAAGTTCTCAGGACCCTCTTGGATAATGAGATCTAGTTTTAAGTTTTTAAGACCTTCATATATAATAAGATTTAGCGTAAGTTTTACCTTTAGGAAATAGAATTTAGCTTTGAAGTTGTCACTCTTAAGATCAGAATTAATTTTAAATTTTCAGGACCCTCCTGGATAATGGGATTTAACTTTTAAATTCTTAAAAGCTTTTGGGTACCATGATTCGGTTAACACTCACAAATGTTCCCGATATCAAACTGGGGCAGAAAAATTTCTTTTGTTTTGTCAGTTTTGTTGTAATCAGGTTCAAAGGCAGCAATTTTAGAGGAGTCAGTTGAAGTGTTGGAAATCAGGCACCCACTTAGAGAACAAAGGGAAAGCAGCAGTTTCAGAGGAGTCAGTTTGAGTCCGGCAATCAGGCACCCACCTGGAGAACAAAGGGAAAACAATAGTTTCAGAGGAGTAAGTTCAAGTGTTGGAAATCAGGCGCCCACCTGGATAACAAAGAGAAAGCAGTTCAAGTGTTGGAAATCAGGAGCCCACCTGGAGAACAAAGGGAAAGCAGTTCAAGTGTTGGAAATCAGAAGCCCACCTGGAGAACAAAGGGAAAGCAATTTGAGTTTTGGAAATCAGGAGCCCACCTGGAGAATAAAGGGAAATCAATTCAAGTGTTGGTAATTAGGAGCCCACCTGGAGAACAAAGGGAAGCAATTCAAGTTTCGAGGAGAAACAGTTCAAGTTATGGAAATCAGGAGCCCACCTAGAGAACAAAAGGAAAACAACGGTTTCAGAGAAAGCAGTTCAAGTGTTGGAAATCAGGCGTCCACCTGGAGAACAAAGAGAAAGCAGCAATGTTCAAAGGAAGATGGTTCAAGTTCAACAATCAGGAGCCCACTTGGAGAACAAAAGGAAACAATGCAAGTCTCAAGGAAAAACAATTCAAATGTTGGTAATCAGGCGCCCACCTAGATAACAAAGGGAAAGCATCAATGTTCAAAGGAAGACGGTTCAAGTTCAATAATCAGGCGCCCACCTAGAAAATAAAGGGAAAACCAGTCAATTTTCGGAGGAAATGAAGATAATTCAAATGTTAGTAATCAGGCGCCCACTTGGAGAAAAAAGGGAAAGCAACAATGTTCAAAGGAAGACGGTTCAAGTTCAGCAATCAGGCGCCCACCTGAAAAACAAAGGGAAAATAGTTCAAGGTTCAAGGAAAAATAATGCAAGTATTGGCAATCAGACGCCCACCTGGAGAACAAGGAGAAGGCAGTCCAAGTTTCGAAGGAAGACGACTCGAGTATTCGCAATCAAGCACCTACCTGGAGAATAAGAGAATTCACTTCAGAATGCAATTCAAGTCAGCAACAAAAAAAAAAAAAAACTTGCAGCAAGAATGCGAGTCAACAGTCCGAGATGATCAACGAAAGTTATTCACAATCCAGAATAAAGAAAAAAAGAGAAAGGCAAGAAGTGAATCCAAATGCAGAAGTTGATGAAAGATATGAGCTGCTCAAGACATGACTGAAGTCACAAGCATGGTATGTCCGATTTTGATCCGAAAAGCTGAAGAAGAATGAACTAGTACCTACAACTAGCAAACGTCAAGGTTCAAATCCAAAGTCTGCATGAAAAACCATTCAAGACTCAAGATCAAGCTTCAGAAGACTTATAGACAGGAATCTTGTAAACTCATAGTTGACAGGCTTAACTAGTCTTTTTCATTTTTTGATTTTTGATGTAATAACAGGACCGCGGATCAGAACCTCGACCAACTCTTCATCTCGGTATACTCCATCATCTCACTCATTTCTGAACTACACGTGGCCTGATTCCTTTATAGCCAAGGATATGTAGGAAGCTCAGATACCAGGGCTCGGTCACATTCTCCTTTCTTTTAGCTTTTGGTCTCCTTAAATAAGGGTTGGGTCAAAACACCTGTCTAGTCGTTCTTTGCCTAAAAAGTCTTCGTGTTTCCAGTCAAAGAGGGGCCGCTGTAGACATGTGATTTTTGAACCTCCCCAATATTTTTTATATTTTAGCATGTAAATATTTAATTTAGGCTTAATATAGCTATTTCAACTAATTTTTACTCTTTTACTTTATTTTATTACAAGAAAACAAAATTTACAAAAAAAATAGTTTCATTAATATTTTGTAGTCATTTTTAATCTTGAAAAATACCAAAAAATAGTTTTGTTTTGCCGGTCAATCTTATTTTACTTAAGTAGGATTAATTAATAAATAAGATTGCATTTTAGTCTCGTTCGCGGGAAAAGAATAAAACTTGGGCTCGAACAACCCATTTTTAGGCCTAATTTTTGGACCTAGCCAAACCCATTAAGTCCAATACTCAATATCCATCAAGCTAACCCTAAGGACCCTTCTAGACTCTTTTTGGGAGCAAAAAATAAATTAAAAAGGGCCTTAAGGACCTAAGAGGAAAAAAAACCTAAACCTAGACCACAAATATAGACCTAACGCCTGAAATCTAAGAAATGGGAGCAAAATATAGACCTATGATCTAGACTTCATCAATCCGCTGTTGACATCCCAAAAGGACCTCACCCCCTGAAATCCCATCTTCTTCAACCCCCCTCCCCCCACACCATTCTGTTTTTTTTCGAACCAAAACTCCATAGCCTCATTCTAGCAACACACCTAAATTGCCAAATCCAGCAACCTCACCCCAACGAGATTCTTCAGCACCTACACATAGATACAGATAGAGAAGGGGAGGGAATGGACAAGGGCGAAAAAGGAAAAGGGAACTGAATATTGGATTTATCCTTGGCTTAAAAACAGAGAGGACAGAACTAGAGGAAATAAAATATGAGTTTCCTTTAGAGACTATTCTTTATTTTCCACATTCCACTGATTTTTAACTCTAAATTATCAATTAGAAAAATATGAGTAATATCTGCTTCATCAGTTCCGATTTGGGATTTGGATTTCGACTGTAGAGTTTGAGTGAGTCGAGTTTATTTTGGGCTGTCCGCTAGTTGTTAGAGATTAGAAAAATGTTCCATTCGATGTTATCACCGGTCTGTGTTTGAGGCTCCATTTCCAGTCAGAGGTGCGTCGAGGTTTCCAACGAGGTCTTCCATCGCGGACGCGTTGTAGTAGATGTTATTCAACTTTCATAAAGGGCATTTATATATTGCAAGTTTGATATTGCTTTACTCAGTTCCATTTCTACTTCTGATTTTATTTTTGTGCATTGCTGATGTATAATGTTACTGAGTTCATGTTACTTAATGAACTTGAAGTTTTCCTATAGTGAATTCCCTTTTACTCAGGGGTATATTCTCGGACAACAACATAGGGACTGAGCGGAACCATAATAAATACCTTTGTACATTCTTGGTTGATTTTCACTTCCCATTATATTTGTTGTATTTACGTGATGTGCATGTTCTATTTCCGGCCATCAGTAAGTGAATGAGTGTCATGGTCTTAGTTCCTTAAGTTTCTTCCTAGTTTATTCCGAGAGAGGCAACTTCTTTTGGATCAAATTATGGTAGAATCTCGGTCTATGCGTAATGTTATAGAATAGCAGGTTAAACGATTCAAGCTCCTGTACAAATAATTTTCTGTTTGGGATTCTCTGGTTCTAATTTAATAATTTGATTGTTAGGAGCATACTTAGGACGTTAAGAAAAATAAATATTCGTAGAAAGTCTTTAGGTGCGTTAAAATACTATTGTGATTGTGTACACGTCCGCATGACATAGTTACGATTCTAAAAAAAAACCAATTCGAATTATGCATTGGTGCAACTTCGATAAAATTCATCTTGATAATAATATTGGTTTTAATAGGCCGCTAAATTAATTTAGGTTTATATAGTCTGAGGTGTGCCATCCACAATCTATTCATACATGGCCCTCGTATTAATTTCATAACCTGGATGTAAAAATGACAAATATTCATAGTTTTGCTTTAGGCATGTTTAATATACTATCGTGGTTGTGGACACGTTCGCGTGACATGATTACGATTTCTAAAAAAAAATAGGAGTATACGTTCGCGCAACTTCGGCTGAACTTTCTTAATAATAACAAAGCGTTATTAATTGTGGACACATTCGCGTGACATAATTTTTGATGCGCCAAACAAATGGGTACGCATACGCGTGACCCGTTTCAACATAATTTTATCCATTTAAAGCGTTAAAAGGTAAATTCACATAGGTTTTAAAATCAGTAATCAAACTTTTTGTTTAAGCCAAGTATGATCAAAGTGACCATGCTAGAACCACAAAACTTAGGAGTGTCTAACACCTTCTCCTGGTTTAACAGAATTCCTTACCCAGATTTCTATGTTCACAGACCATAAATAAGAGTCAACTTTCCTCGATTCGGAATTGTAAACCGGTGACTTGGGACACCATAAATTATCCCAAGTGGCGACTCTGAATTTTAAATAAATAATCCCGTTTTGATTGTCACTTAAATTGAAAAAAACTCTCTTATACCCTTCCGGGTGTAGCAAAAAGGAGGTGTGACATCCCACTGCTCCGGAACCTGCTATGTCTGAGCTCCTGGAGGCTGATCATGCAATAATAGCTCCAAAGGAGAAAAGTCAGCTTCATTCATCTTCTCTATTTCGCCCACCAACTCCTTAACAGACTCATTCGAGGCCCGCGCCTTCTTCAGCTTCTTTGTGCTTTTGCTCAGCTCTTTAAGTATTTTTCCTTGATCAACAAGAGCATCCATTATCAGCTTTTGGTTATCAAAGAGCTTCTTCTAGTTTTCCAGAAGCTCGTTGAGAGTCTCATCTACCGAAGCTGGCACCTGTGGCTATGGGGGAACTGACTGAGCTGCCACTGGACTAGAGAGTACATGCAACTTAGAAGTTGCTGCGTGCATCCAGTTGTTGATACTGGGCTCAATCTTTGGGTGGTCAATGGGAAAGCTGTGAAGGATAGAATATCTGGAGGAGTGGAAGTAGATGGTCCGGGGGAAAACTCTAGCATGGCAGTAGGAGCTGAGAAGAAGTGATTACTACTACTGGCTCTTCAGATTGTCCAGTAGAAGTAGTGGATTTGCCATTGTCCAGTAGAAGTAGTGGCTCTGCATCCTGGAAACAGCCTCTCTGCCCCTTGAGGTAGGGGCAAGGTCTACGTACACATTACCCTCCCCAGACCCCACTTGTGGGAATACACTGGGTTGTTGTTGTTGTTGTCCTCGGCCTTGAGGTTGTACCATAAAAAAGGCATCTTGGGTTTCACCTTCACGTCAAATTTTCTTTCTCCACCTCCTGATCCTCCAAGTACATTGTAAGGAAGTTCGGAAAGGGATATGATCTAACACCCTCATTTACCACCCTGGTGATCACTTTAGACATAATATTCCCGACATTGATCGGTTACCCCACTATAATAGCCGCCACTAGTATCACCCGGGAGACCGGCATGGCGTTTTCATAGGTAGTGGGGTCTAGCTTGCTGCATACAAAAGTCTCCCACCCCTTCGCCTCAAAGTTTATGGTTTTCCTCAAGATAGGAACTCCTGTTGTCAACCATGCTGGGGTGGTTCCCGGGAGATCCAAATATGATGCCAACCATGGATGGACTGCCTCATCAATTGCCACCTTCTCCAAGTACAATGCTTCATCTGCCTCATTAAAGCCCAGGTATTCATTTATTGTCTTCCCATCAAACTTCACTTTAAAGTTCCGCACTTTAGTCACTTTGGTATCCTTCTTGATATGGAAGGCATTGGCGTAGAACTCTTTGACTAAGTGCGCGTTTGCCTCTAATACTATGCTGGTGAAGTAATCCCACCCCACACGTTCATTGAACTGCTGTTTCACATGGGGGTTATGCGACAGGAGATCCTTCTCTATGAATTGGCGCTCATGAATAAGCGACCTTAGAGGCCACCATTCCCCAACTTGTGATAATCCAGCACACTGACGAACCTTTGGCCATACCTCGGGGTTTCTAGTTCTTTCCATACCCTCGATTTGGGGTACACCCATCCCTCTTCATCCGGTACCTTATCATCAATGGGATGCTCTCCAGGTGACAAAGCTGTCAGTGAGGTAGATACTGCAATATCACTGCTCTCTGCTGAGCCCTCAGACGACTCAGAGGAAATATGAACTGAAGCCCCTCCAGTAGGAGAGTCTGGAGGGGTAGGTACATCTCTCAACCTATGTCTCTTCGGGAATTTGAATACATACTCTGGCACTGAATCAGACTGTGATACCTCCCGGGAGGGCACATACTCACTTCCCTCAGAGTGGGAAGCAGCTTTATTTGCAGTTCTGATGAGTTTTCAGGTTTTCCCAATTGCTTTCCGAACATGTGGGGTCAATTTGATCATTCATCATCCCCTATCCCGGGAGGACTCCCCTATTACTTTTTGTTTGTTAGCACCTCCTCTGGATTTAACCATTGTCTGCAAGTATAATCAGCTGAACATTATTAGTATCAAAACCAGAAGAAGCAGTGTAGAATATCAGTTGAAACAGAAGACCGCGGAAAATGCATCGCGGTCGCGAAAACTGCACTGCGGATTGCAAAAAATGCATCGCGGCCGCAGTGGTGTGGGATTCAGACTACCCACTCTCTGATTCAGTAGCACCCCGGATCGTGAAAAATGGAGCGCGGTCGCAGTAAGGAACCGCGGACCGCAAAAAATTAACCGTAGTCGTAGACCCTTAAATGCACCTCTCTGAACTTTACCATTGCGGACCATGAAAAATCCATCTCGGCCGCATAGAGTTACCAGGACTTAACATGCACAACTCACACAAATGACCGCAGACCACAGAAAATCAACCGCGGTCGCGGTAAGTAAATTCGGGTTAATCGGACCTAGGGTTTCTAGTTTTCAAGCATTTTAGCATCAACTACACATTATCAATCCCACTAGGTAGTTAATAACTAGTTCTAACCAATTTAGACCCAACTTTAATTAACACTACGGAACCCTAAGGCAAATTTTAAAAGAAAAGGGAAAAAGAAGAAGTAGTAACTATCAATGTAAAAGAAAATAAGAGCAAAATTAAAGACTAAGGGTTGATTGAAATTACCACATGTGAAATGTGAAACAAATACAACTAGTTTTAGTGTTGTGCAAGCTAGGGCGTGAGTGAATAGTAGTCTATTATGTTTGAGGATGCAAAGAGCGAAAAGGGGGACCTGAGGTTCTATTTATAGACAGGCCGTGGGACACACACATTCTTACCTACCGTGGCCACGGTAAATGCACCTCGGACCGCGGTTGTGAAGTACAGAAGAGTTGCTTCTTTGAGACCACTGCGGATCGCGGAAAATGCTCTACGACAGCAATAATTCACTGCGGACCGCGAAAAATGCATCGCGGCCGCAATTGAAACTTTAGATAACCTCCATTTTGGACCTTTTAGCATCGCGACCACGATCAATTTTTGCCTCCACAGTAAGGCCACCACGACCGCGAAAAATGGACCGCGGCCGTAGTTGAAACTTTAGAGAGTTCCAAATTTTACTAGATTAGTCCTGTACTACATCAAACATCCCTATACACATCTCATAACCAGTTAGTTAAAAAATAAATCCTACACTAAGAAGAAAATCAAAGAAAAGCACATGAGTTGCCTCCCAAGAAGCGCCTGTTTTAATGTCGCGGCACGACGCAGGTTACCATCAATCACTTGAGATGGATCAGTGCCACCACGTTGCTGTCATCAAACTTGCGAAGATAGTGCTTGACTCTGTGCCCATTAACTCTGAAGATCTCACCATTTTTGTTTTTCAATCAAGAACACCAGACGGAGTCACAAGCACCACCTCAAAAGGTCCACTCCATTTTGATTTAAGCTTTCCCCAAAACAGTCGTAACCGGGAATTGAACAAGAGAACCAAATCACCCACTTTGAACTCTTTGCCACGAGCATACTTGTCATGAAGGTACTTCAACTTGTCCTTATACAAGGACGAACTGGAGTGGGCATGAAACCGGAACTCATCAAGCTCATTAAGCTGCTCCACCCGAAGATTTGCAGCCACATCCCATTTAAGATTTAACTTCCTCAAAGCCCACATAGCCTTGTGCTCTAACTCAACCGGCCAATGGCAATCTTTACCAAACACCAACCAGTACGGAGACATACTAATAAGAAATTTGTAAGCATTCCTATAAGTCCAAATGGCATCATCTAGTTTCTTTGACCAATCGATTTTATTTGCATTGACCGTCTTTGATAATATACTCTTGATCTCCCTGTTGGAAACCTCCACTTGCCCACTAGCTTGAGGATGGTAAGGGGTAGAAACCTTGTGATTGACATCATACTTTTCAAGAAAAGTGTCAAATGCCTTATTGCAAAAATGTGACCATCACTAATGATTGCTTTTGGAGTGCCAAACCGAGTAAAGATACTCTTCTTGAGAAAATCCACAACATTCCGGGCCTCGTTGTTGGGTAAAGCCATGGCCTCAACCCACTTTGAAACTTAATCAACGGCCACAAGAATGTACGTGTTGCCACAAGAACTTATAAATGGGCCCATGAAATCAATGCCCCACACATCGAAGATGTCAACCTCGAGAATAGTGGTGAGAGGCATCTCATCCTTCTATGAAATTCCACCCGCTCTTTGACATTCGTCACTCCTCTTCGCAAGATCACTTGCATCCTTGTACAATGTTGGCCAGTAAAAACCACAATTAAGCAGTTATGAAGTAGTCCTTGCCCCACCATAATAATCATCATAGGGAGAGGAATGACAAGCATCCAGAATACTTAATTGCTCCTCCTCCGGAACACATCTCCGGATCACACCATCATTACAGATTTTGAACAAGTAAGGCTCATCCCAGTAGTAGTCCAAGCTATCCCGTTTGAGCTTCTTCCTTTGGTTAGATGAGAGCTCACATGAACAATACCGGTCAAAAGGAAATTGGCAACATCTGCAAACCAAGGCATGCTATTCATCGATATAGAGAGAGTAGCTCATCAGGGAATGAATCATTAATTTTGAGGCCATCACAAGGCCTCCCCTCCTCCTCCAAGTGGGACAAGTGGTTCGCCACTTGGTTTCACACCCTTTTCGGTCCAAAATCTCAAGATCAAACTCTTGAAGCAATAAGACCCATCTCATCAATCGAGCTTTGGAATCCTTCTTTTTTATCAAGTAGCGGAGTGCTGCATGGTCAGTATGAACTATCACCTTGGCACCGATGAGATAAGGCCTAAACTTTTCCATTGCGAACACAATTGCCAACAACTCTTTTTCCGTCACCATGAGTTCACTTGATCATCATTCATTGTTTTGCTAGCATAATACACCGGGTGAAACATCGTATTCACTCTTTGACCTAAAACCGCCCCTACTGCAACATCGCTAGCGTCAGATATGAGCTCAAAGGTAATCTCCAATTGGGTACGGTAATAATGGGAGTGGTTGTCAATTTGTACTAGAGAAGCTCAAAAGCTTGCATACATCCCTCATTAAACACGAATTTGGCATCCTTTTCCAATAGTTTGCACAAAGGATTCACTACCTTAGAAAAGTCTTTGATGAATCTTTGATGGAACCCCGCATGCCCAAAAAAACTCCTAACCCCCTTGACTGAGGTAGGAGGAAGAAGCCTTGAAATCACTTCAATTTTAGCCTTGTCCACCTCTATACCGTGCTTCGAGATCTTATGGCCAAGGACAATGCCCTCCTCGACCATAAAGTGGCATTTTCCCAGTTAAGCACAAGATTGGTCTCTTCACACCGGGCCAACACCTTGTCAAGATTTTTCAAACATTCATCAAAAGAGTCACCCACGGCAATGAAATCATCCATGAAAACTCCCAAAATGTCCTCCACCATGTTTGTAACACTCCTCAAATTTATAAAAGTTTCGAGACACGCTAATTATAGAAATAATTTTTTTTCTTCTTGCCTATAGTAAAAAAAATATACACACACTTAAATAATTGGATATACAATTAGGGAAATATTAATAATTTTAATATTATTAATTATTAAAGGTGGGTATTATTAATTATTAGTTAAGTTAAAAAAAAAAAAGAACAAGGGCCTAAAGCCCATAAAATGGGCTGTTGAAAACAAAGGCTTCAAGCCTTAAGCAAAACACTCCCAACGTAAAATCACAAAGCCTAAGCCACGAAAAAAAGAACACTAGTTCTGCTTGCTTACGAAACAAAGAACCACGATGCAGAGCTGCTTACTCACGCAGGCAACGGAAAATCCTAGGGTTCTTTACAAACCACTAATCCTTTAACTCATGTATATAAAATTCCCTATTGTTAATTATCCTACCACGGTAATAGGTAAGAATTGAATAGTTAATTCACTTCTTCCTCTATATCAGTAAATTCCATGTTTAGGTGTGGAACTTTAAAGTTGATTAAAATGCATTGATTGTTGTAGAATCGATTATTTGACTGGTGTTAATTGGATTGGGCCTATGTATTGGCTCGAGAAGTTTTGAGGTGAGTTGATATAACCCTTTACTAAAGTGGTTTAACTCACAAAAGCATGCATACAAGGTGTTTTGATGAATTGCTTAAAAGTGTTTATATTTACTTAATTGGAGTGAGTGAGTATCTATTAACTTAGAATTGTCATATAAAAAGTTTAGATGATTTATTATGATATATGTGTCGACGCCCCCTTTTTTTTCCTAAAGCGGAATCAGGTTCACGACATTCGGGAAGACAACTCTTTTCCCACTTTGGGAATTGAGTTTTTTGAGAGTTTGGAGAGTCACCACCTCATGATTATAGTGCATTATGACACTTTTAGAAGAATTAAAGATGCAGACCAGAGCTTTGGGTAAAGGCTTGAAATTATCTCGAGGGGAAGGTGTTAGGCACCCCTCAAGATCCACTAGTGTGGTTCACCGCCATGCTACAATTGTGACTTTAGATGTAAATAAACAAGTACAAGAAGCACAAAAAGTTTAAAAGAAGTGCTGAATTTAAAGGAGCAATTTTTGTAAAAAACGTGCAAGTAGAGTAAAAGGTCAAGTACTTAGTGCAAATAATCCGAAAGATCATGCGAGAAGCAGAAATTGAAAATGCAATAGCTTTAAAGACTCAGAAAATTTTGTTAAACTAATAATGAAGGAGAAAGGGGTCCTAGGTTTATACATTACATGGATCATTCGCACAACACTGGTACTCAGTTGTATGCGGAGTGTTATCGTGTAATCATCATCTCCATGTCTACCCTTCCCACCCCGTTAAGTTATTAAAGCACAGAACGATATCGTTTACTTATCGCATGCTACTACCCATCCCAATCCTATTAGTCCCGGGGTATTAGGACTTCTAATCCTAAAGGGGAAGAAAGGGATGAGGGCCTTTGTGGAGTTTAAAGGATAAAATTCTAGCTCGACATTCAAAACAAGTATCAAGTAAAAGGGGAGAACAAACAAGCATACAAGGCTCAAATTAACCCCAGAAGTCAAACAATCATTTAGTTTAGCATGCCTTGACAAATACTGATTTGGTCTTAGATTTAAATTAAGCAGCGAGCGGACTGGTTCAACACATGTATTTAAACAGAAAGTCTGCATTAGGCAACTGGGATACAGTTGTCAGGGACTGACCCAATTCATTAATTAGCCAACCTTTTGTTTATGAGTTGAAATAAAAACCTAGGCGTAGGATCTATTAATTTCAGGAAAAAGATGCAAAGAGTTACCAGTAGTTTCAGAAAAGATGCAAGTTGATTTTAGAAAAAGAGTTATCAGTTTAAACAAAGAGAAAAGATGCAAACCGATTTTAGAAAAGAGTTACCAGTTGTTTCAGAAAAGATGTAGACTGATTAAAAGGTTTACGAGTTTCGGGGGAGTGCAGATTGGTTATAGGAAAAGGTTTACCAATTTTAGCGGGTTTCAGAAGTAGAAAATTACCAGTTTTAGTAAAGACACGAGTTCCAGCAATCGATACTGCTTAAGAACGAATGATGCTATTAAAGACGAGGTTTCCTATAGGCATGCTTTCTATACGTTTACTGATTTTAACACCCTTTCATGACATTAATAGGAGTCTTATACACATGATGTCTATATGCAACTTTGTTATTAAGCCTATAAACGGTTTGCCTAATGACATTTGTATATGCAGAAATGCAAGAGCCTATAGACATGATCTCTATATGTGTCATTACAGAACATGAATGTTAAATCCTATAGACATGCTTTCTAGGTGATTTTGCGGTAAAGTTAAGCGTTAAATCCTATAGGCATGGTCTCTATGTGATTGAATTAGTATTAAAGACCCTATAGGCAGGATTTCTAGTTTGATAAAAAAAATAAAATCAATCCTAACTCATGATTTCTACCCCTTGGATGCAAGAAAAGTAAAGACCCCTCCCATACCCTTTTACTATACTCCCCGAGTTTCATACAAAATTATTACAACCCAATGAATCCAACTGGAAATTAAAAGATACACCAAAAGCTAACAGCCAGATCCGAGCAGCCTAATTCAACCTTAAAGTCTAATAACATGCGATTGAGCCACTTCTGGGATCCAGATTTCCAAAGCCTTCTCTTTATCCAAAGTGTTTCAAAGTTCCAATGAATCTCAGGGATTCCAGGCATTGCTTACACCCATGATACTATCAGAATTAGAATAGTGCAGTGTGGAAGAGCCAACTCTCATGCATCCAAGTTCAGAGGGAGCTCAGGGGTCCCAAAACATGGCTTGTAAGAGAGGGGCATAACTTATAGCTAAGAGTAAGTGCAAAGTGAAAGGGGAATTGGGGAGCCATGGCAGGTGGTGGTCATACCTAGCCACAAAGTAGGCTGGCACACCCCCCTAACCACTTGTTTGGTTGAACAAGTTAGGAGCAAACCTTTTGAAGGTCAGACCAAAGTCTAGATAGTGATTAGGACACTATCAGACTCCAGTCCGGGGCTCAGACACATAAAATGGGAAAAGGGAATGGACATTGATTGAGTTTGGGATTCAAAGAATCCAGTTCAGGATCATAAACAACAAATTGGAGTGCTGTTATGTCCTGAACCATAACTCACATACAAAAGGGTAAAGGGTAAGGGGATTTATAAAGTATCAAATTCATGACAAACAATTGATTGCATACATAATTTAAATATTGAGCTATAAAGGAAAGGGGAAACATGCGACAATATGCTTGAAACAAATGGGCAGAATTAAACACATTGTTGTTGAGGCATGTAAAATAATTGAGACATACCAGTAGAGAAGCAAAAGAGTGCAGAAGAAAGTAGACAAAGTCCACAGCAATGCAAGTATAAGAAAGAGAGAGTTTAAGTGAGAGTGAATTGTGAACTCAGATTGTGTTCTGTGTTCTTCTGTTCAAAGAAAGGGGAAGAGAGTATTTATAGCTTTGAAAACGTGTAGAGAAATAAGGTAAAAAATACAAGTCTAACACAAATATGTCATGGATACAAATCAGAATTAGTATAAGATTCCCCTTCAATCAGGGGATTTTTTTATTCAAACGGATACTAACAGGTTTTAAATAAGGAAAGGGATAACGAACCTTGTAAATAGAATGGTTCTTGCCATAAAAGAAGCAGTAAGGTAATATAATGGGTAATTAAGTCTAAGTACAGGATATGAAATTATTTTTGGAAAGATTCAGTGAGGCCAATCAAAGGAAAAAAAAATCAATTAGACTTTGACAGGCTAGTAAAATCAGGATCTCAGGGAAGGAAAGTTTTGAAATCAATTTCAAGTTAAATAAATCACAGGAGGTACTTACTATATAATGCATGCACAAATAGCAGACATGTGAGGCTAAGTCATGGCGAAATAAACATCATACATCAATAACATAGAGCAAGCGTTCAAAAGCAGGTTAGTTAGGCTTCAATGTGTAATAGAAGGAGTTGAAAACATGCAGAGAGTCAAGTGAGAATCATAAGCGTAGAACATATAGAGAAAAGAAATGTTGAAACAAGGAATCAAGCTAAATGATTTCAAACATACAAACATGCACGAACAAACTCACAGGACTTCGAATAGCATCCCAAAGAGACTAGAGTTTCAAATCAGTTGAGCTCAGAGACGAAAAACAAGTGAAACAACAAACAATTTCAAAGCTCAAGCGAAAACCCCCTAAAAATTAGGGTTTTAATCATTAATCAGTAAACCAAATAGATAGGCTCAAGAACTCAAGTAAATCCCCAAAATTAGGGTTTTTAACATCAAGTAAAGCGTACGAATCGAATGAAAACTTAACAAACAGACTCAAACAAAACAAAATCACAAAATTAGGGCTTTTGAACATGCTTACTAAAATAAGGGAAACAAACCAACAAAGTACAGAAACATGCCAAGAACAAGGGGGAAGATTCGAAATAACTTAACCTAAAACCATAATTAAAAGAACAAAGAGTTTTGAAAGCAAAAATTGGGGAAACCTCGAGATACATGCTCAGAAAGTTCAAACACACATAGATCTGGGGCAAATCTAAGAATAAATCGAAGGAACCTTAGAGCTAGGGCTTCATAAGAAACCCAGGTGACGAGAAAGGCTTTGGAAACCACCGATCTAAGTGGGATAGTCGAAGATCGAACTCGAATGGCCATGGCTGGCCGGACAGAGGTTGAAGATGACCGGAGAACATCCATCGAGCAAAGCTTGGTCGAGACCTTTTCAAGATCTGGTCATAGGACCTTAGAGATGAGACCATAAAAGCCATGAGAGGCCAGTGTAGGGCTCCGATGAGTCTGGGGAGCCATAGATTAGGGTTCCGATGGGAGGCGGTGGCTAGGGTTTTGAGAAAGCTCGAGAGATGAGAGCGTTTGTTGGCGGTGGATTGGGAAAATGAGATAGGGTTAGGCAGTTGTGTGAATTAAAAAAGGTAAGAAGTAATGGTGGTCGCTGATCTAAATGATCAACGGCCGAGATTTAAAAGGGATATGAGTTGGGTCGGTTCAACATGTACTGGGTCGGGTAGGCATGTTAATTGGGCTGGGTAATTGGGTTTTAAATTGGGGCTAAAATGGGGTGCCAAATTGGCTATAATTGAAATGCAATAAAGGCCAAATCGTAAATAGCCAATTTTTCCCTTTTAATTTTATAAAAATAGTAATACTGATTTTAAAAACAAATTAAATGCACTTGGTAAATAAGTATTATATAAATATTAATTAAAAATGCTGAGATTAATTTTTTAAACATAAAATGTCATAAATTACAAGATAGGCTATAATTGCAATTATATGCAATTTTAGCTTTAAAATACCAAAAAATTTTGTAAAAAAATATGCGAAAATTACTTTAATTATATTTAGGCGTAAATGTGAAAGTAAAATGAATTATTCACCAAAATGATAATTTTGGGAATAATTATTAGATTTTGTTGTGTAAAAATAGGCAATAAATTGGTTTAAAAAATTATTAAAAATGTCAAAACTCTTGGATGTGCTTATATATGCACCAATATGCTATTTTGGAAATATTTGGGTATAAAATACTTGGGGAAAAATTGGTATCAACAATATGTACATGAATTTTCAGATTTTTGTCTTATTCTTATATGTTATTTTCACGTTGAAAATTTATGAAAAGCAAGAATCTTTAGAAATACTTTTACATGCTTATTTCATTATTATGCAATGGTTTACATTTGAGGATACCAACATGAGCATATACATGATGTTCTATAAAGAAGATTTAGACTTGAAAGGTTACAAGTAGTTTTAGAAAGTAAAGATTTTTGGGAGTATCCTTTATTCTGAGAAGGGGTCATTGTCCAGGCCGAGGGTCATAACCAAGACGTTGAATTCTTGAAACTAATTGTGCCAAAGTAGGGAGCACATGAGCCGAGGGTCTTGTTGCTGAGAATTTACTTAGCCATGCTAAGGTATGATACATGAGCGCTAATTTACTTAGCCATGCTAAGGTATGATACATGAGCGCTGAGAACATTAAGCGAGTGGCACCTCGTGGATTGGGCCTATTCGATCAGGTTGGGATCGAACCCGTGCCGATCACACAGTGAGTGAGACATAATTAAGTCAGGATAGTTGGAACTCTCAAAGTATATAGTGAAGTATTTTTTTATAAGAAAGAAAAAGAAAAGAATTTTTTGTAGAATATTCGTAAACTGCTACTATACAATTATTTTAGAATCATTCTTATAAGCTTTATGTTTTACATGCATTTAGAACCTTTTCTCGTAATGTATATGTTATTAAAGTTATGCCCCATGTTGTTGAGACTCACTGAGTACATGGATGGTACTGACGTTCTCTTTTGCGAACCTACGTTGGTCTGCGGTACAACGTAGGAACCGATTTTGCAGGCGAGCAGACTACGGGTTAGGACTTCCTTCTCTTCCAGCGCTATTGGTGAACTCGGCTTTTGTTCGTGTAGTATTCCTTAGAGTCATCTTTATTTAGTTATTTCTTTGTTTACTTAGAGAACCAGCCCGAAAATCTCATGTCCTGAGAAGCGCGTCAATTTATCAGTGGAGGCTTCATAGACTTATTCGTTGGGTTAATATTCAGATATTTTTTATAATAACTTAGTAGTAATTCGGTAGTTACTACGAATAACGTTTTGGAGTTGATTTATTTAAATATTTAAATTAATCAAAAGTATTTGGTTAGAGTATTGCCTTGTTGCATATAAAGTTTGGAGCTATAATAGATTTGATAAGAAAAGATGGTTCTCTCGATCATGTTTAGTGATCAAGTGCAGGTCCCTGCTTGTTCAAAAAATAGGTCATGACAAACTTGGTATCAGAGCCTCAGGTTTATTGAGTCCTAGGGGTCTATGAAGCCGTGTTTGTAGAGTCTTGTTTATGGGTATGGAGCGTGCCATACTCATAAATAGGAGGCTACCAACATTTAGGAAAAGTTTCATTTTACTCATACTTTAGATCGTGCAGTAGATCCTACCTCTAAGAAATTATCTAATGTATTCGTTTCTCCAAAACCCGCAGAAATGGCTCGTACTCACAACTCTAATCACTCAGGATGCTGATCAAGAAACTATTGCTACGATTGTGGCTCAAGGTAGAATTAAGAAGGATTTAAATCAGAAAAGGAAGGGTAGATCTACAAAAGGGGTCCAAGAACCTCGAGTTGAACATGAAGAAGGGGTGGAGCATGATGATCCAGTACCTCAAGATCCAGTATTGCCCCCAACAGCAGCTCTGACTCAGACAACTATGTGTCCAGAGATGGGTTAGATATTTAATATAGTCAGCACTACTATGGAGATGTTTAAAGACTTTATGGCCAACCCGAACGAGAGAAGATATGATATTCTACCTCAATTAAATAGACAGAACTATTCTGAGTCCTCAAGAGTGAATGAATTATTGAAGTTGAGTCCTCCAGTGTTCCATGGTTCTATAGTTGATGAAGATTCAATGTTGTGCTGAAGGGTGTCAAGAAAGCCCTCAGAGTGATAAAGGCATTGTTGATGCCCCCTATTTCTAAAAGCGAAATTGGGTTTATGACATTTGGGTGGACAACTCTTTTCCTTTTGGGAATTGGGTTTGCAATTTGAAGAGTCGCCACCTGTAACGACCCGACCCGTCGTCTCAGGTATTTTCGCCCCGTTTTCCCCGTCTTACGCTTCTATATGTTTCATTACATGTGTTTGGTGAATTTGAAGTAATTCAGATAGAGTTTGGTTGGAAATGAGACACTTAGTCTCTTTTAAGAAG
>MU780736.1:2613-25134 GCA_026770625.1 Nicotiana glauca
ATATATATATATATATATATATATATATATATGCAATAGAAGGCAAGAAATACCGAAGACTAAACAGTTAACGGGGAAGGAAAAAATGCTATGGGGGAGTACAATCAGGATATAAAAGTCATCAAATTAAATAAGAAACATGGTACAACAATTTAACAGAGACAAGAAATCCAACAGTTGCACGGCATCAACCTACGTGCTTTTATTCTCATCATCACCCAAAACAATCAAACATAATGCACGACATCACCCTTCGTGCTTTCCTCACATAACTCTCATTTTATGGCATGGAATGACCCTTCGTGCAAAATGTAATCAACAATGTCATGGAATGTCCCTTCGTGCATAATATAATTAACAATGGCACGGAATGACCTTTTGTGCAAATATAATCAACAATGGCACGGAATGACCCTTCGTGCAAATATAATAAAAAATGGCACGGAATGACTTTTCGTGCAAGATCACACTTCCTCACCCAAACAGAAATCACAACCAAACGGGCGAGGGGAATAAACAGTAATGAGAAATGTCCCGGCAAGGGAAAAACATAATTAAACAACTAAGTCCCGGCAAGGGAGCAATGACAATAACTTCCACATCCCAGCAAGGGAGATAATCAATATACTCAAGTCATCCCGGAAAGGTATTTAATCACATTTCTTACCAATTCTTTCATTTCTTACTCAATAGTGTTTTATCATTCGAGCCAGCGCTCCAAAGAATTCACAAATTCACAATTGATCCTCAACTCTTCACATTATGTAGAATTCATTAATTAGCTTGGAAAAGTACCAAATATACCAAGAACAACTAATAACAAAGCCCCACGGTCATGCTAGATACCGGTGTATAGATACCCGTCACCATACCTATATACCGTACTCGATCATTTAACAAATAGCAATCAATAATACTCTAATCATATTCCCTCAAGCCAAAGTTCAAACACTTACCTCGAATGCTCCAAACTTAACTCAATCCTCTAGAATAGCTTCACCCCTCGAATCCACCACCAAACTGCTCGAATCTAGTCACAAATTACTTGAATGTATCAACAAATGCTAATTGAATCAACTTGAATGCATGAAAATGAATTTCCCAAAGTTTCAATCAAAAATTTCAAAATTTTCCCCGGACCCACGTGGTCAAAACCCGAGGTTCAAACCAAAAACCGGTTGCCTATTCCCCCACGAGTTCATATCTATGATTTATTTTGAAATCGGACCTCAAATTGAGGTCCAAATCCCTAATTTAAAGAAAACCTAGGTTCTACCCAAAATTCCCATTTTCACCCATGAAAACCTTGATTTTTAAGTGGAAAACATGTTAAATGATGTTAATAATTGAAAGAAACAAGTAAAAATCGACTTACAACTGATTTGGAATGAAACTCGCTCTTAAAAAATCGCCCAAGGGTTTTATGTTTGGAAGGATGGTGAAAAATGACTTACAATTCGACTAAGTATGGAATTGCAGAGCCTCTAATGTCGCAATTACGAACCCCGACCAAATGTGGGAAATGCGAAGCTGGACTCGCATTTGCGAACCCTTACTAGGCTACCAGTTTTCGCGTTTGCGAACCAAAAGGTCGCATTTGCGAAGGTTCAATACCGCAATAGCGGACAAATGTTTGCATTTGCGAAGGATGAGGCTAAAGGCAGGCATCGCATTTGCGATCGATTGCTTCGCATTTGCAAAGGAAGCTGCCCAGGGGATATTTCACATTTGCGATAAAAATCTCGAACGAATCACATGATTTCTTCCAATTTTTTCATAAAACACAAATTTTCCATTTTTAAGTCCGAAACACGTCCAACGACGTCCGATTTCAACCAGGTTTTATAGAAAGCGCTTAACACATATTTAAGACTCGTACTGGGCATCGGAACCAAAATACGAGCCCGATACCATCACTTTTAATCTAATTTTTATTTCCATTTTTCTTAATAATTTCAGAAAAATAATTTCACAGAAAAATTCATTCCTCGAGCCTGGGACCTCGAAAATCGATTCTGGGCATAAGCCCAAGTCCCATATTTTTCTACGGACCCTCCGGGACCGTCAAATTACGTGTCCGGGTCCGTTTACCAAAAATGTTGACCAAAGTCAACTTCAACCATGTTAATATCAAAATATACAAAATTCATATTTAAGCCTTCCGGCTACACGTCCAGACTGCGCATGCAAATCGAGGCGAATAAAAGTGAGGTTTTCAAGGCCTCGAAAGCACAGAAAAAATGCAGGAATCCGGTGATAACCCCTTTGGGTCGTCACATTCTCCACCTCTAAAACAACCGTTTGTCCTCGAATGGACAAAAGAAAGAAGTACCTGAGTCAGGATATAGATGAGGGTAACAGCTCCGCATATCAGACTCGGACTCCCAGGTCGATGCCTTAGGAGGCTGACCTCTCCACTGGACACGCACTGAAGGAAAACTCTTCGACCTCAACTGTCGAACCTGCCGGTCTAGGATAGCTACTGGCACCTCCTCGTAGGACAGATCCTTGTACAACTGGACAGTGCTGAAATCTAACACATGGGTAGGATCGCCATGAAACCTCCAAAGCATAGACACATGAAACACTGGATGCACGGCTGACAAGCTAGGTGGCAAGGAAAGTCTGTAAGCCACCTCTCCCACACGATCAAAAATCTCAAATGGGCCAATGAACCTAGGGCTAAGCTTGCCCTTCTTCCCAAATCTCATCACGCCCTTCATAGGCAATACACGGAGCAATACTCGCTCACCAACCATGAAAGCTACATCTCGAACCTTGCGATCCGCATAACTCTTTTGTCGCGACTAACCCGAAGAAGCCTATCCTGAATGATCTTGACCTTATCCAAGGCCTCCTGGACTAAATCTGTACAATATAACCGTGCCTCTCCAGGCTCAAACCATCCGACTAGGGACCGACATCGCCTATCATACAATGCCTCATAAGGAGCTATTTGAATGCTGGAATGGTAGCTGTTGTTGTAGGTGAATTCTGCTAAAGGCAAAAACTAGTCCCAAGAGCCTCCAAAATCAATGACACAGGCTCGGAGCATATCCTCCAATGTCTGAATAGTCCTATCGAACTGACTGTCCGTCTGAGGATGGAATGTTGTGCTCAACTGAACCTAGATGCCTAACTCCTGTTGAACTGCTCTCAAAAAGCACGAGGTAAACTGCGTACCCCGGTCCGAAATGATAGATGTCGGCACCCCATTAAGGCAAACAATCTCCCGGATGTAGATCTCAGCTAATATTTCTGATGAATAGGTGGTGGCAACAGGAATGAAATGCGCTGACTTAGTCAGCCTATCAACAATGACCCAAATAGCATCAAACTTCTTCCAAGTCACCGAAAGCCCAGTAACAAAGTCCATGGTAATCCTCTCCCACTTCCACTCGGGAAGCTCAATCCTCTGAAATAAACCACCAGGCCTCTGATGCTCATACTTGACCTGCTGACAATTCAAACACCGAGCCACATATGTAACAATGTCTTTCTTCAACCTACGCCACCAGTAATGCTGCCACAAGTCCTGATACATCTTCACGGCGACCGGGTGAATAGAATACCGTGAACTATGGGTCTCCGCTAAGGTCAACTCTCGAATCCTATCAATGTCGGGCACACAAACTCGCCCCTGCAATCTCAAAACACCATCATCATCTAAAGTCACCTTCGTGGCACCTCCACGTTGCACCGTGTCTCTTAGGACACACAAATGAGGATCATCAAACTGTTGATCATGGATACGCTCCAATAATCAAGAACGATTGACCGTGCAAGCTAATACTCTACTAGGCTCAGAAATGTCCAATCTCACAAGCCGATTGGCCAAAGCCTGAATATCCAAAGCAAGCGGTCTTCAGCTAACTGGTACATAAGCAAGACTACCCATGCTGGCGGACTTCCTACTCAATGCATCGGCCAGCACATTGGCTCTCACCGGGTGGTATAAAATAGTAACATCATAATCCTTCGACAACTCCAACCACCACCTCTGCCTCAAATTCAACTCCTTTTGCTTGAATAAGTACTGAAGGCTCTTGTGATCCGTGTACACCTCACACGTCACCCCATATAGATAATGCCTCCAAATCTTTAAAGCATGAACAATGGCTGCCAACTCTAAATCATGGACCGGATAGTTCTTCTCGTGGATCTTCAATTGCCTCGAAGCATAAGCTATGACTCTACTATCCTGCATCAATACTGCACCAAGCCCAATACGGGAAGCATCACAATAAACTGTATAAGGCCCTGAACCTGTGGGCAAAACCAATATCGGCACTATAGTCAGAGCTGTCTTGAACTTCTGAAAGCTCTGCTTGCACTCGTCTGACCACCTGAACTGGGCGCCCTTCTGAGCCAACCTAGTTATCGGGGCTGCAATAGATGAAAACCCCTCCACGAACCGACGATAATATCCTGCTAATCCCAAGAAACTCCGAATCTCATTCGCTGAAGCTAGTGGGGGCCAATTCTTGACTGCCTCAATCTTCTTCGGGTCTACCTGAATGCCCTCTACTGATACAACATGACCCAGAAATGTAACTGAACTCAACCATAACTCACACTTGGAGAACTTAGAATACAACTTACTATCCTTCAGAGTCAGAAGAACCACTCTGAGGTGCTCCTCGTGCTCCTCCTGGCTGCGAGAGTACACAAGAATATCGTCAATAAAGACTATCACAAACAAGTCCAGATAAGGCCTGAACACTCGGTTCATCAACTCCATAAATACTGCTGGGGCATTGGTCAACCCAAATCACATGACCAAAAACTCATAATGCCCATACCGAGTGCGAAATGCCGTCTTAGGGACATCAGACGCCCTAATCCTCAGCTGATGGTAGCCAGATCTCAAGTCTATCTTTGAAAATACCTTCACACCCTGAAGCTGGTCAAACAAATCATCAATCCTCGGCAGTGGATACTTGTTCTTTATCGTCACCTTGTTCAATTGTCGGTAATCAATGCACATCCTCATCGACCCATCCTTTTTCTTCACAAATAGCACCGGCGCGCCCCAAGGAGAAACACTAGGCCGGATAAAACCCTTCTCTATAAAATGCAGCAACTGGTCCTTTAAGTCCTTTAATTCTGGCGAGGCCATACGATACGGCGGAATAGAAATGGGCTGCATGCCTGGGGCCAGATCAATACAAAAATCAATATCCTTGTCGGGCGGCATACCTGGCAGGTTTGAAGGGAAAACCTCTGGGAACTCCCGAACAATAGGAACTGAGTCAATAGAAGGAACCTCTGAGCAGGCATCACGAACATAGGACAAATAAGCTAAACACCCCTTCTCGACCATGCGTCGAGCCTTAACATATGAAATAACACTGCGGATGGCATGACCTGGGGTCCCTCTCCACTCCAATCGGAGCAAATCTGGCAAAGCAAAGGTCACGGACTTGGCGTGCCAATCCAAGATAGCATGATACGGGGAATACCAATCCATCCCCAATATAACATCGAAATCCACCATGTCTAAAAACAATAAATCAACTCGGGTCTGAAGACCCTCAAATACTACTACACAGGAATGATGAACTCGCTCGACCACTATGGAATCACCTACTAGTGTAGATACATATACAGGAATACCCAACGTATCACAAGGCATAGCCAAGTAGGGTGCAAACTAAGACGACACATATGAATACATAGACCCAGGGTCAAATAACACTGAAGCATCTCTATCACAGACCAGAATAATACCTGTAATAACAGCATCGAAAGACTCAGCCTCTGGCCTGGCTGGCAAAGAATAACATCGGGGCTGGGCCCCATCTCCCTGAACCATGTCTCTAGGACGATCAACTACTGGCTGACCTCTACCTCTATCGGTCCGAGCTCCATCGCTACGGTCCCTACATCCACCTCTATGATCCCTACCCCTGCCTCTGGCTGGCTGGCGGGCTGTGGATCACCTGCTGCCTGAATCACAGGGCGAGGACCCTGCTGCTAAGAGCTACCCGAGGATCGAGGGCAAAACCTGACAATGTGACCGGGGTCACCATAACCATAACAAGACCTCGGCTGCTACGACTGCTGGCCCTGGCGACATGAATATCCTTCCCTGAAGTTCTGAAGTGGGGGCGCACTGATAGGCTACTGATCTGAATAGTACTACTGAGAACCACCGCTGCCTTGAGTACCATGAGAAACCTGGAGAGCTGAATGAAAGGGCCTCGGTAGATTACCTCTAGCATAAGAATCCCTACCTCCAGACGAGGTACCATTGAACCTACCAAAATGATGAGGCCTCTTATCCGACATCTGACCACCTCCTCGTGAGAGAGCCATCTCAACTCTGAGGACCGCATTGGCCGCCTCCAGAAAGGAAATATCACTACCAACCTCCATAGCCATCTGGAGACGGATCGGCTCAATCAGTTCATCAATAAATCTCCGGACCCTCTCTCACTCTGTGGGGAGTATCAAAATCGCATGGCGTGCCAAGTCAACAAATTGAATCTCATTCTGCGTAACTGTCATGGAGCCCTACTGGAGGCACTCAAACCACTTGTGAAGTTCCTCCCGCTGAGTGACTGGGAGAAACTTCTCCAAAAATAACTCCGTGAACTGATCCCATGTCAAATCTGGAGACCCTGCTGGTCTAGATAGGCAAAAATCTCTCCACCAAGTCTTGGAGGATCTAGCAAGTCGGTAGGTGGCAAAATTGACCCCATTGGTCTACACTATACCTATGGTCCTAAGGATATCATGACAGTTGAATAAGAAATCTTGTGGATCCTCTGATAAAGCGCCACTAAAAGTGGTGGTGAAGAGCTTGGAGAATCGTCAAATCTCTACAAAGCATCCGATGACATAGCCGCTCCATCACTGGCTTGAGATGTAATACCTGGCTGAGCTGCCACAGCTGGCTGAACCACTAGGACATGAGCCTGGGGAGCTACTTGCTCCGGAGTACGTGTAGCAGGAGTCTAAAGCCCTCCTCTAGCATGAGAAGTGGCTGGTGCTGCTGGCAGCAAACCCACTCTAGGGACACTCTCCATAAAGTCTGCCAATCTGACTAGAGCATCCTGAAGATCTGGGGTAACCATGACCCCTCCTGGGACCTGAGCTGGGCCCACTGGAGCTGTTGGGACTGGAACCTCCTCATCATAGTCAATATGAGGCTCCACCAATAGGACTGCCGCACGGGGCTGAGCTCTGCCCTTGCCTAGACTTCTGGCACAGCCTCGGCCTCTTCCCCTCGCAGGAGCTGCTACTGGGGGCTCGGGTTGCTGCGTGGTAGAAGAGGAAGCACGTGTTCTCGCCATCTGCGAAAGAACAAAGTAGAAAGACAATCAGTATTTCAGAAACAGAATCGCACGACAACAAATAACAAAAGTGAAACTTTTCCTAACTCCGTAGCCTCTAAGGGATAAATACGGACGTCTCCGTAACGATCCCTCAGACTCAACCAAGTTTGTCCGTGAGTAGCGAGACCTATGCAACCTAGAGCTCTGATACCAACTTGTCACGACCCAGATTTTTGCCACCATCGGGTGTCGTGATGGCGCCTATTGTCGGATCTAGGCAAGCCAAGCATTTTAAACCTTTTCGAGTAACAATACAACAGCAATAACAAAGTAAACCTTTAAATAAAGCGAAAGTCTTTTGTAACATAAATAACTGGAAACCAACAATGCGGAAGTTAAATACTTCACTACCCAAGAACTGGAGTCTCTATCTCATGAACCACTAATGAATACTACAAACAAGTCTGAATAGAAAGAAATACATAGTGTTTGTCTCGAAATAATGAAAACAAACAGAAGATATAGAAGAAGGGAATCCGACCTGCAAACGCCAGCTATGATACCTCATAATCCCTGGACTGAAGTCATCTCCCACTCGACGTGCTACTGTTATGGTCCAAAAGCTGCTCCGGTACCGTGATTTGTGCAAAAAGCATAGAATTCTAGCATCAGCACAACCGACCCCATGTGTTGGTAAGTGCCTGGCCTAACCCCGACGAAGTAGTGACGAGGCTAGACAGGACTACCAAATCAACCTTTGAGTTCAAAAAAAAATATAATATATATATATATATATATATATATATATATATATATATATATGCGCAATAGAAGGCAAGAAATATTGAAGACTAAACAGTTAACGGGGAGGGGAAAACATGCTTTGGGGGAGTAAAATTTGGATATAAAAGTCATCAACTTAAATAAGAAATAGGGCACAACAATAATTTAACAGAGACAATAAATCCAACAGTTGCACGACATCAACCTTCGTGCTTTAACTCTCATCCTCACCCAAAACAATCAAACAAAATGCACGGCATCAGCCTTCGTGCTTTCCTCACATAACTCTCATTTTATGGCACAGAATGAACCTTCGTGCATAATATAATCAACAATGGCACGGAATGTCCCTTCGTGCATAATATAATTAACAATGGCATGGAATGACCCTTCGTGCAAATATAATCAGCAAGGGCACGGAATGACCCTTCGTGCAAATATAATAAAAAATGGCACTGAATGACCCTTCGTATATTATCACTCTTCCTCACCCAAATAGCAATCACAACCAAATGGGCGAGGGGAATAAAGAGTAATGAGAAATGTCCCGGCAAGGGAAAAACACAATTAAACAACTAAGTCCCGGCAAGGGAGCAATGACAATAACTTCCACATCCTGGCAAGGGAGATAATCAATATACTGAAGTCATCCCGAAAAGGGATTTAATCACATTTCTCACCAATTCTTTCATTTCTTACTCAATAGTGTTTTATCGTTCGAGCCAACGCTTCAAAGAATTCACAAATTCACAATTGATTCTCAACTCTTCAAATTATGTAGAATTCATTAATTAGTTTGGAAGAGTGCCAAATATACCAAGAACAACTAATAACAAAGCCCCACGGTCATGCTAGACACCAGTGTATAGTTACCCGTCACCATACCTATACACCGTACTCGATCATTTAGCAAATAGCAATCAATAATACTCTAATCGTATTTCCTCAAGCCAAAGTTAGATCAACACACTTACCTCGAATGCTCCAAACTCAACTAAATCCTATAGAATAGCTCTACCCCTCGAATCCACCACCAAACTTCTCGAATCTAGTCACAAATTACTTCAATGTATCAACAAATGCTAATTGAATCAACTTGAATGCATGAAAATGAATTTCCCAAAGTTTTACTCAAAAATTCCAAAAATTCCCCCGGGCCCACGTGGTCAAAACACGAGGTTCGAACCAAAACCCGGTTACCCATTCCCCCACGAGTTCATATCTATGATTTNCCCATGAAAACCTTGATTTTTAAGTGGAAAACATGTTAAATGATGTAAATGATTGAAAGAAACAAGTAAAAATTGAATTTCAACTGATTTGGAATGAAACTCGCTCTTGAAAAATTGCCCAAGGGTTTTATGTTTGGAAGGATGGTGAAAAATGACTTAAAATTCGACTAAGTATGGAATTGCAGAGCCTCTGATGTCGCAATTGCGAACCCCGACCAAATGTGGGAAATGCGAAGCTGGACTTGCATTTGCGAACCCATACTAGGCTACCAGTTTTCGCGTTTGCGAACCAAAAGGTCGCATTTGCGAAGGTTCAATACACAATAGCGGTCAAATGTTTGCATCTGCGAAGGCTGAGGCTAAAGGCGGGCATCGCATTTGCGATCGATTGTTTTGCATTTGCAAATGAAGCTGCCTAGGGGATATTTCACATATGCAATAAAAAGCTCGCAATTGCGAGCTCGCATTTGCGAGTGCTGGCTTCCCAATTATGAAGCCTGTAGAACTCAAGCACACCGGGTTTTCCCAAAAATGAGAAATGCAATCCGACACCTATCCGAAACTCATTCGAGCCTCGGGGCTCCAAACCAAATATGCACACAACCTCAAAAACATCCTACGGACTTACTCCTGTGATCAAATCACCAAAATAACATCATTTACATAGAATCAAGCCTCAAATCACATGATTTCTTCCAATTTTTTCATAAATCACAAATTTTCCATTTTCAAGACCAAAACACGTCAAACGACGTCCGATTTCAATGAAAATTTACAGAAAGTGCTTAACACATATTTAAGACTCGTATCAGGCATCAGAACCAAAATACGATCCTAATACCATCACTTTTAATAAAATTTTCATTTCCATTTTCCTTAGTAATTTCATAAAAATAATTTCACAGAAAAATTCATTCCTCGGGCCTGGGACCTCGGAATTTGATTCCGGACATACGCCCAAGTCCCATATTTTCCTACGGACCCTCCGGGACTGTCAAATCATGGGTCCGAGCCCGTTTACCAAAAATGTTGACCGAAGTCAACTTTAACCATATTAATATCAAAATTTATCATTTTCTACATAGAATTCTTATTTAAGCCTTCCAGCTACACGCCCGGACTGCGCATGCAAATCAAGGCGAATAAAAATGAGGTTTTTAAGGCCTCGGAAGTGTGGAAAAAGGGAGGAATGCGATGATGAACCCTTTGGGTCGTCACACCCCCAAAATTCACTAGACTTCTTATGAATTGCATATCAACCAGCTCAATAACAGTGTTAGTCAATGGCTCTACCACCTCCTTTTTTGAACCAAGTAGGGGTATTCGTCAGGGAGATCCTTTATCTCTCTACATCTTAATTCTTAGCCTAGAATTGTTAACTAGATACATTAAACTTCAAGTTGATATTCATAACTAGGACACTATCACTATTGGTAGGTGTGACGACCCAAAGGGTTATCACCTGTTTCCTCATACGTTTTGTGCTTTCGAGGCCTTGAAAACCTCAGTTTTACATTCCTCGATTGGTGTGTGTAGTCCGTACATGTAGCCGGAAAGTTTTTATGTTAAAATATGTGAAATCTGTGAAAAATTTGAAGAATTTTTATATTAATATGATTAAAGTTGACTTTGGTCAACGTTTTGGGTAAACGGACCCGGACCCATGATGTGACAGTCCCGAAGTGTCCGTAGAAAAATATGAGACTTGAGTATGTCCCCAGAGTCGAAATCCGAGGTCTAGAACCCGAGTAAAAGGATTTTTCTGTTATATATTTTTTTCTAAAATTATTAAGGAAAATGGAAAAGAAAATTGATTAGAAGACCATGGTATCAGGCTCGTATTTTGGTTCCGACACCCCGTACAGGTCTTAAATATGAGTTAAGCGCTTTCTGTGAAGTTTTGTCGAAATCGGACGTCGTTTGACTTGTTTCGGACCTAATTATCTAAAGTTAGAAGTTTAAGAAATTGGAAATGAAAATGATGATTTTGAGGCTTGATTCATTGATTTCGATGTTGCTTTGGCGATTTGATCGCTCGAGTAAGTTCGTGGAAAGTTGTTGAGTTAGTGTGTATGATTGGTTAGGAGCCCCGAGGGCTCGGAAGTGAATTGGAGGTGGTTCGGGGTATTTTTACACTTAGAATGGTAGCAGACTTTTTATGCAATTTCTGCCCAGTGAATTCCTTCTTCGCGTTCATGGCCTTAGTCTCGCGTTCATGTACCTTCCCTTGTTTCCTTCTCTGCATTCGTGAAGCTTTAGGACACCCTTCTTCGCGTTCGCGTGATGCCAAACGCATTCGCGTAGGCCAATTTTTGGGCACCAAATATTTTCTCTTCGTGTTCGCATCCCTCGTTCGCGAATGCGATGTTTGCCAACTTCTGTTCATCGCGAACGCGATCCTACTATTGCGAACGCGTAGGGTAATTTCACCCAGCGATTTTTAAGTCATAAAAACATAACCATTATGGGATTTATTCCCATTTTTCATAAACCTTGTCTTCTCCACAGCACATAGGCAATTTTTTGAGCTAACCTTCACCAAAACTTCTTGGGTTATCTAACTCGTCTTCTTCATTTTCTATCATCATTTATCAAATTCCTAGACCTAAATCATGAAATCAAGTAGAAATTAAGGGTTTCGGGTAGAGTTAGGGTTTTGAGGATTTTGAGTGATTCAACCTCAATTTGGGGTCGAATCTTAAAACAAATTGCATATTTGAACTCGTGGGGTTATGGGTGATTGGGTTTTGGTCCGAGCCTCATGTTTGGACCACGTGGATCGGTGTCGAATTTTGATAATTTTGGAAGAATGCTAGGAAATTCATATCTAGGCTATGGGATGTTGCCATTGAGTTTTTATTGATACTATTGAAATAATTATACCTAGATACCATTGTTTCGGAGTCGGATTGTAGAGGAAAGGCAGTATTGGAGAGTTGATTGCTATTCTTTGGACCGAGGTAAGTGTTTGATCTAACTTTGGCTTGAGGGAATAGGATTAGAATATTAATTCCTAATTGGTAAATGTTGAGTACGGTGTATAGGCATGGTGATGAGTATCTATGCACCGGTGTCTAGCATGATCGTGAGTCCTTATTGTGCTTATTCTGGTTTTGTTGTGACTCTTCCATGTTAAATTGGTGAATTCTATATAATATGAAGAGTATGAAAAAGAAATTTATGACTAGTAAACTTTTTTGAGCGTTGGCTCGAATGATAAGTAACTATTGAGTAAAAAATGAAAGAAAGAGAAAGAGATGTGATTATTCCCTTGCTAGGTTCTTTACGTACTTTGATTATCGCCCTTGCCAGGATGTGAAAGTTATTATTATTGCTTCCTTGCTGGGATTTGACTATTTACTTGTGTTTTTCCTTGCCGGGATATCTATTACTTTTGTCTATCCCCCTCGCCCCCATTGTTTGTGATTGCTATTTGGGTGAGGTTGAGTGATAAAGTACGATAGGTGATGCCGTGCAAGATTGTTTTGATTATTAATGCACGAACGAACATTCCTTGCCATGTCTTGATTATTAATGCATGAAGGAACATTCCGTGCCATGTCTGGATTATTAATGCACGAAGGAACATTCCGTGTCATGTTTTGATTATTAATGCACGAAGGGACATTCCGTGCCATGTTTTGATTATTAAAGCACGAAGGGACATTCCGTGTCATGTTTTGATTATTAATACACGAAGGGACATTCCGTGCCATGTTTTGATTATTAATGCACGAAGGAACATTCCGTGCCATGTTTGATTATTAATGCACGAAGGGACATTCCGTGCCATGTTTTGATTATTAATGCACGAAGGGACATTCCGTGCCATGTTTTGATTATTAATGCACGAAGGGACATTCCGTGCCATGTTTTGATTATTAATGCACGAAGGGACATTCCGTGCCATGTTTTGATTATTAATGCACGAAGGGACATTCCGTGCCATGTTTTGATTATTAATGCACGAAGGGACATTCCGTGCCATGTTTTGATTATTAATGCACGAAGGGACATTCCGTGCCATGTTTTGATTATTAATGCACGAAGGGACATTCCGTGCCATGTTTTGATTATTAATGCACGAAGGAACATTCCGTGCCATGTTTGATTATTAATGAACGAAGGGACATTCAGTGCAATGTTTGATTTATTCACACCGTTGAATTTGTAGTTGTACTGTTTCATTCCTTATTTATTTATCTTGTATTCTAAACTGCTACAGCCCCTACAGCATGCTCCCCTCCCTCTTGACTTGTTAATTTTCTATTTTCTCTTCTATTACGTGTGTGTGTGTGTGTGTGTATATATATATATATATAGACATTTGAGGTAGCCTAGCTGGCGTTCGTAGGCCGAAGTCCCTTTCCATATCTTCAGTTTGTATTCATTGTCCTGAGACAGACATTATGTATTTTCTATTCAGACTTGTTTGTAGCACTCTTTAGTGGTTCGTGAGGTAGAGACTCCAGTCTTGGGTAGTGAAATGTTAAACTTCCGCATTTTGGGTTTTCAGTTATTTATGTTTTAATAAACTTCCGTTTTATTTAAAGATTCGTTATCTTATTATTGTTGCGTTGTTACCCGAATATGTTTAATGCTTGGCTTGCCTAGCTCCGACAGTAGGCGCCATCACAACTTTCGACTGTAGAAAATCCGGTTCGTGACAAGTTGGTATCAGAGCTCTAGGTTGCATTGGTCTCGCTACTCACTGACAAACTTGGTAGAGTCTGGGAGATCGATACGGAGACGTCTGTATTTATCCCCAGAGGCTACGGAGTTAGGAAAAGTTTAACATTTGTTCTTTCTTGTCGTGCAGTTCTATTTCTCAAGTACCGATTGAATTTCTATTTTGTTCTTCCGCAGATGGCGAGAACACGTACTTCCTCTTCTACTGCGCAACAGCCCAAGCCCCCAATAGCAGCTCCAGTGGCATAGCCTCAGGTTGATTTGGAGAAGGAGGTGCCAGCCCCAGCAGTCCCGGTGGGCCAAGCTCAGGTCTTAGAGGGGTTCATTGCCATCTCAATTCTTCAGGACGCTCTAGTCTGATTGGTAGACTTCACGGAGAGTGTAATTTGAGTGGGTTTGCTTCCAGGAGTTCAGCCAGCGGTGGTAGATCAGTCGGGTACAGTGGCTCAGGCCGGGAGTGAGATCATTTTTTCGGAGGCGGCCAATATGGACCTTAGAGTTGAGGTGGTCCTGCCACAGCGAGGCGATCATAGGTCGGATAAGAGGCCCTGTCACGCAGGCAGATTTAGTGGTACCTCGTCAGAAGGTAGAGGTTCTTATGGTAGAGGACATCCTCCCAGGCCTTTTCAGTCAGCTCTCTAGGTCACTCATAGTACTTCAGGTGGTCATTCAGGTCGATAGGGTTAGTCGCAGTTCCCTCACCTGTAGCATTCGTGTAGGTGTTATGAGTGCGATGAGTATGGTCACAACAGGAGGGTTTTCCCTAGGTTGAGGGGTGCTTAGCTGAAGCAGACGAGGTCTTGCCATGCTTGTGGTGATTCGAGACACATTTTCAGATATTGCCCTCGAGTTTATGGCAACTTCCAGCATCAGAGTTCTCGCGCTATGATTCAGGCACTGGAGGTTCCACAGCCTACCCAGCCAGCTAGAGGCAGTGGCAGAGGTGTTAGAGGTGGAGGTAGAGGTCTTAGAGGTGGAGTTCAGGTCGTCAGAGGTAGGCCAGAGGTTGAGTCTTCAGGTACAGACATTACAGGTACCATTCTGATTTGTATTAAAGATACTTCAATGCTATTTTACCCTTGGTCTACGTATTCGTATGTGTTATCCTATTTTGCACCCTACTTGGCTATGCCAGTGATGCTTTGGGTATTTCTATTTATGTATCTATACCGGTGGGCGATTCTGTAGTGGTCGACCGAGTTCATCATTCCTGCGTGGTAGTGTTTGAGGGTCTTGAGACCCGTGTTGACTTATTGCTCTTATACATAGTGGATTTCAACGTCATATTAGGGATGGATTGGTTGTCCCCGTATCATGCTATCTTGGATTGTCATTCTAAGATCGTGACCTTTGCTTTGCCAGATTTGCCTCGATTGGAGTGGAGAAGGACCTCAGGTCATGCCACCCGTAGTGTTATTTCATATGTAAAGTCTCGACATATGGCTGAGAAGGGGCGTTTAGCTTATTTGGCATATGTTCGCGATTCCAGCCCATTGTTCGGGAGTTCCCCGAGGTTTTTCCTTCAGACCTTCTGGGTATGCCGCTCGATAGGGATATTGATTTCTGTATCGATCTGGCCCTAGGCACACAACCTATTTCTATTCCACCGTATCATATGGCCCCGCCAGAGTTGAAGGAGTTAAAGGGCCAGTTGCAAGATTTGCTAGAGAAGGGTTTTATCATGCCTAGTATTTCTCCTTGGGGTGCGCCAATGTCATTTTTGAAGAAAAAGGATGGATCGATGAGGATGTACATTGATTACCGGCAATTGAACAAGGTGACGATAAAGAACAAGTATCCACTACCGAGGATTGATGATTGTATGACCAGCTTCAGGGCGTAAAGGTGTTTTCAAAGATAGACTTGAGATCTGGCTACCATCAGTTGAGGATTAGGGCATCCGATGTCCCTAGGTCAGCATTTCGCACTCAGCATGGGCTTTATGAGTTTTTGGTCATGTCATTTGGGTTGACTAATTCCCCAACAGCATTTTTGGAGTTGATGAACTGAGTGTTCATGCCTTACTTGGACTTGTTCGTGATAGTCTTTATTAATGATATTCTGGTGCACTCCCGCAGCCGGGAGGAGCATGAGCAGCACCTCAGAGTGGTTCTTCAAACTTTGAAGGATAGTCAGTTGTATGCTAAGTTCTCGAAGTGCGAGTTTTTGTTGAGTTCGATTGCATTTTGGGTCATGTTGTATCAGTAGAGGGCATTGAGGTGGACTCGAAGAAGATTGAAGCAGTCGAGAACTTGCCTCGACCAGCATCAACGATTGAGATTCGGAGTTTCTTGGGGTTAGCAGGTTATTATCGTCAATTCATGGAGGGGTTTTCATCTATAGTAGCCCCGATGACTGGGTGGTCAGACTAGTGTGAGGAGAGCTTTCATAAGCTCAAGACAGCTCTGACTACAGCACCGATATTGGATTTGCCCACAAGTTTAGGGCCTTATACATTTTATTATAATGCTTCCCGTATTGGGCTTGGTGCGGTACTGATGTAGATGGCAGAGTCATTGCTTATGATTTGAGGCAATTGAAGATCCACGAGAAGAATTATCCGTTCCACGACCTAGAGTTGGTAGCCATTGTTCATGCTTTATAGATTTGGAGGCATTATCTATGTGGTGTGAAGTGAGGTGTACACTGATCACAAGAGTCTGCAGTACTTATTCAAGTAGAAGGAGTTGAACTTGAGGCAGTAGAGGTGGTTGGAGCTATTGAAGGATTATGATGTTACTATTTTGTACCACCTGGGAAAGGCCAATGAGGTGGCCGATGCATTGAGTAGGAAGTCTGCCATCATGGGTAATCTTGCTTATGTTCCAGTCAGACAGAGACCACTTGCCTTGGATATTCAGGCCTTGGCCAATCGATTTGTGAGGTTGGACATTTCTAAGACTAACAGAGTGTTAGCTTGCACGGCTCGTTCTTCATTATTGGAGCGTATCCGTGATCGGGAGTTTAATGATCCTCATTTGTGTGTCCTGAGAGACACGGTGCAGTGTGAAGGTGCAACGAAGGTGACCTTAGATGATGATGGTGTCTTGAGGTTGCAGGGGCGAGCTTGTGTGCCCAATGTCGACGAGATTCGAGAGTTGATCTTAGCAGAGGCCCATAGTTCGCGGTATTCTATTCATCCGGGCGTCGCGAAGATGTATCAGGACTTGCGGCAGCATTATTGGTGGCGTAGGATGAAGAAAGATATTGTTGTATATATTGCTCGGTGTTTGAACTGTCAGCAGGTCAAGTATGAGCATCAGAGGCTTGGTGGGTTGTTTCAGAGGATTGAGCTTCCCGAGTGGAAGTGGGAGAGGATTACCATCGATTTTGTTACTTAACTTCCGATGACTCAGAAGAAGTTTGATGCTATTTGGGTCATTATTGATAGGCCGACCAACTCAACGCATTTTATTCATGTTGCAGACACTTATTAATCATAGAATTTAGCTGAGATCTACATTCGAGAGGTTGTTGGCCTTCATGGTATGCCGACTTCTATCATTTTGGATTGGGGTACGCAGTTTACCTCACGCTTCTGGAGAGCAGTTCAGCAGGAGTTGGGCACCCAGGTTCAGTTGAGCATAGCGTTCCATCTTCAGATGGACGGCCTATCCGAGAGGACTATTCAGATATTGAAGGATATGTTCTGAGCCTATGTCATTGATTTTGGAGGCTCGTGGGACCAGTTTTTGCCTTTAGCAGAGTTCGCCTACAACAACAGCTACCAGTCCATCATTCAGATGGCTCCATATGAGGCATTGTATGGTAGGCGATGTTTGTCTCCAGTCGGATTGTTTGATCCGAGAGAGGCTCGGTTATTGGGCACGAATTTAGTTTAGTAGGCCTTGGATAAGGTCAAGATCATTCAGTACAAGCTTCGTTCGGCTTAGTCACGGTAAAAGAGTTATGCGGATCGTAAGGTTCGATATGTAGCTTTCATGTCGCCTATGAAGGGCGTGCTGAGATTTGGGAAGAAGGGCAAGAATAGCCCTACGTTCATTGGCCATTTGAGATTCTTAATCGTGTGGGAGAGGTGGCTTACAGACTTGCCTTTCCACCTTGCTTGTCAGCTATGCATCCGGTGTTTCATGTGTCCATGCTTCGGAGGTATCACGATGATCCAGCCCACGTGTTAGATTTCTGCACTATCCAGTTGGACAAGGATCTGTCTCACAAGGAGGAGTCAGTAGCTATTCTAGACCGGCAGGTTCGACAGTTAATGTCGAAGAGGTTTCCTTCAGTGCGTGTCCAGTGGAGAGGTCAGCCTCCAAAGGCATCGACCTGGGAATCCGAGTCTGATATGCAGAGCCGTTATCCTCATCTATTTTCTGACTCAGGTACTTCTTTCTTTTGTCCGTTCAAGGACGAACGGTTGTTTTGGTGGTGGAGGATGTGATGACCCAAAGGGTCATCACCTATTTCCTCATTCGTTCCATGCTTTCGAGGCCTTAAAAACCTCACTTTCACTTTCCTCGATTGACGTGCGCAGTCCAGGTGCGTAGCTGGAAAATTTTTATGTTGAAATATGTGAAATCTATGAAAACTTTGAAGAATTTTGATATTAACATGATTAAAGTTGACTTTGGTCAACATTTTGGGTAAACGGACCCTGACCCGGACCCGTGATATGACGGTCCTGGAGGGTCCGTAGAAAAATATGGGACTTAGGCATGTGCCCGGAGTCGAAATTCGAGGTCTAGAGCTCGAGTAAAAAGACTTTTCTGTTAAATTACTTTTCTGAAATTATTAAGGAAAATGAAAATGAAAATTAATTAGAAGACTATGGTATCGGGCTCGTGTTTTGGTTCCGATGCCGGTACAGGTCTTAAATATGTGTTAAGCGCTTTCTGTGAAGTTTGGTCGAAATCGGAAGTCGTTTGACGTGTTTCAGACCTAATTATCTAAAATTAGAAGTTTAAGAAGTTGGAAATGAAAATGATGATTTTGAGGCTTGATTCTTAAGAAGTTGGAAGTGAAAATGATGATTTTGAGGCTTGATTCATTGATTTAGATATTGCTTTGGTGATTTGATCGCTCGAGTTAGTTCGTGGGAAGTTACAGAGTTAGTGTGTGTGATTGGTTGGGAGCCATGAGGGCTCGGGAGTGAATTGGAGGTGGTTCTGGGTGTTTTTACACTTAGAATGGTAGCAGTCTTTTTCTGCAATTTCTGCCCAGTGAATTCCTTCTTCGCGTTCGCGGCCTTGGTCTCGCGTTCGCGTACCTTCCCTTGTTTCCTTCTCTGCGTTCGTGATAAAGTTCTCGCGTTCGCAAGATTCAGGCCGCCTTCTTCGCGTTCGCATAATGCCAAATGCGTTCGCATAGGCCAATTTTTGGGCACCCAATATTTTCTCTTTGCGTTCGCATCCCTTGTCCGCGAACGTGATGCTTGCCAACTTCTGTTCATTGCGAACACGACCCTACTGTCGTGAACGCATAGGGTAATTTCACCCAGCGATTTTTAAGTCATAAAAATAGAACTATTACGGGATTTATTCCCATTTTTCATAAACTTTGTCTTCTCCATTACGGTAGTCCGGTCTAGCCTCGTCACTATTTCACTAGGTTAGACCAAACACTTACCAGCACATGGGGTCGGTTGTGCTGATGCTACACTCTGTGCATCTTTTTCCATAGATACAGGTGTTGGAGTAGCAATTGAGTAGCAGTAGCATTTCGGGAGCGTGCTTACAGTCCAGGGACATTCAAGGTAGCCTAGCTGGCGTTCGTAGGCTGAAGTCCCTTTCCATATCTTCAGTTTATTTTCATTGTACCGAGACAGACATTATGTATTTTCTATTCAAACTTGTTTGTAGCACTATTTAGTGGTCCGTGAGGCAGCGACTCCAGTCTTGGGTAGTGAAATATTAAACTTCCGCATTTTAGGTTTTCAGTTATTTATGTATTAATAGACTTCTGCTTTATTTAAAGATTCGTTATCTTATTATTGTTGCGTTGTTATCCGAATATGTTTAATGTTTGGCTTGCCTAGTTCCGTCAGTAGGCGCCATTACGACTCCCGACGGTGGGAAATCTGGGTCGTGACAGTAGGAAAAGCCCTAGTTTCTCCCATTTGTTTTTTGCGGATGATTTAACATTCGTGGCTGAGGCTAACACAAAATCCTGCCTAACTATTAAGTCAACCCTTGAACTGTTTTGCTCCCTATCCGGGCAAAGTGTAAATCACTCAAAGTCCAAAGTTCTATTCTCCAAAAATTATAGGCCTGATTGACCAAAGAAATCACTCATATGTTGGGCATCAAGAAGAGTGACCACTTTCGCATCTACCTAGGCTTTCCTATACTTAATAGAAACCCCAGACCAACCGACTACCTTTTCATAATCGAAAAAATAAGATCCAGGTTTGCATCTTAGAAAATGAGATTCATTAACATAGCAGGTCGCACTACGCTGGCCAAGGCTTACTTCAATTCTATTCCGAATTACTACATGCAATATACACTTCTACCAAAAAAAACTCAAAACTATATTGATAAAATTTAGTGAGATTTTATATGAGGCACTAATGATGATAGAAAGAAGATTCATCTAATCAAACGGTCCCGGGTTTGCATGCCCCAAGAAGTAGGGGACTGAGCATTCATAGTGCCAAAAACAAAAGCCTTGTTAATTTAGCTAGCCTTTCTTGGAGATTCATCAAGCATCCTACTACTCCCTGGGCAAAGTTAATCATCACTAGATATAGTGGGTAGGGTCTTTCAAGACTTACCTCTTTCACCTGGAAAGCCTTATTGAAAGGTTGAGAAACTTGTAGTAAAGGGATAAGATGGTTTCTTCATCAAAATTCGCGTTTAAATATTTAGATCAATAACTGGATCCCTAATTATGACAATCTTAGCAGTAGAATTGAGGGCCCCCTTAGGTCGAAAATATTCAACATAAAATTAAAAGACTTCTTGTGTAATAACAAATGGGACCTAACAAAGCTTACTTTGGATATCCCAAAAGAAATTGAACACAAAATATATAACACAAAAATTCGTATGAAGAGTCCCTCGGCTGATATTGCCATTTGGTCCCTCAACCAAAAAGACATCTTCACTAGCAAAAGTTGTTATAAACTTATAGAGTAATTTGAGGAAAGAGATCACATATATTACGATTGGGTGTGGTCTCTACATTGTCCAAACAAAATTAAATTTTTATTCTGGCAATATATGCATAACAGACTCCCGTGCAGAAGTTACCTTTCCCATATTGGCATTAACATTGATAAAATTTGCCCTATATACAACAAAGGGGAAGTGGAGACCATTGAGCACTACTTTCTTACATGCTCCATTAGTCAAGCTCTTTGGAATGAAATAGAAGGACTTTCTCTTCACAACCCCTCTAAAGGACATTGGCTAAACCAATTAAAAACACACAAGTTTGCCTTAAAATACAATCTTCTTGATAGGAATAGTCTGGTCCGCTTTGCTCTTTGGGATATATGGACTACTAGGAATTCAAACAAACAAAATAATATTAAAAATACGATCAATCTCCATCATACCATACAAAGAGATATTGAGTACAAATTAATGACTGATCTTAATCCCCTTCCAGCCGAAAAAATCCGAATCAACTATAAATGGCTACCCCCCGAAAGGATATTATAAGCTTAATGTCGATGCTAGTCACAACAACTCCAAAAGTTCCATAGGAGGAGTTTTCCGCAATAGCTCTGGTCAGTGGATTGTAGGTTATACCAAGAGCATTATAGCAATGGGAGCTCTAAATGCAGGACTAAAAGCTATTAAAGAAGGGTTAAAAACGGCCATAGAATGGAACCTTCTACCACTCCACATTGAATCAGACTGTGCAGAAGCCATTAAGGCCATTCTTTTTGGACAGAATTTTATTGACAAAAATATTTTCACCTGCAGGTTGTTAATGCACCAAGGGAAGGAGATGATCCTCCAGCACGCGTTTAGGGAGTGCAACAAAGTAGCCCATGAACTATCCAAGATGGAAGGAAGCTGAAGTGAAGAAGAAAGTTTTTGTAATAGCTCCTTTTGTAGTGTCTAACCTTGCAACTTATGATCTGGACAAGGATCGTTATTAAATTAAGTACTTATCTATGGATTCTTGCAATGTGTTACCAAGCCTAGGAAATCAAAATGTCCTAAATGACACTCTATTTGACAATGTTGTAACAAATGCTACTTAGTTTTTCTTAATATATGCTTTCCTGTTTGCTCAAAAAGCTTAAGGAATGAACTTCAAAAATTAAATTTCTATCCTTAGGAGTTGTTAGAATAGGAGTGTACTAATTTTGGGGCTGAATGTCCAAACTCAGTTTACAGATATACTTGTACATATTTTTTTGGTAATAAAGATTGTTTAATTACCAAAAAAAAAAGAAACTTATCTAAAGATCTGACGGCTCAATCTATGATTCGTCATTCATGAACATTGGTTTATGGATGAGTTGTATCAATGTTCTTTTTTCTTTTATGAGAACATTGATACAAGTCATATATATATATATATATATATATATATATTTTTTTTTTTTTTTTTTTTTTTTTTTT
>MU780736.1:26270-96906 GCA_026770625.1 Nicotiana glauca
ATATATATATATATATATATATATAGCACAATGGAATTTTCAAAAAAGTGGAGGAACTCATATCACTGAAGATTTCATTCATTGAATCATAAACAAACATGAAGCATTTTCTTAAAACATCACCTCATATACATATTCATACATGCAAAGTACTTTTAAACATGACTATACATTAAAGTGAGAATAATACAGCTCATGTCAAAGTACAGAATTTAGAAACCAGAATGCCACTCATCCTTCTTCTCTTTCTTTTTGTTTTTCCGTCTGAAGAATGAGGTGGCAAAGGTTCTACACCATTTATTTAGATTCAAAAAATACAATATAGACATTCTAAAAGTTAAAAGACCCCACAAACAACCTAGCTAAGAAAAATACCCTATGACAAAAGGGTATCAAAAATTGGCCCGTCCACTTTCCAATATTTTAGATAGGGAGGTTAAGGCACTGAATTCCAAGTCCGTAACTAACTTGACAGCAATCTCTGTCAGTTAAAAACAGTAAGGAAAAAAAAAAGAGACTTCCCGTTATTGATTTTATAATTATATTTCCACTGTATGAAACTAACTAGTAAAGATAGATCAAAAAGTGGACAATATTGCAGGAGGTTTGGTGGTTTCAATATTAATGGAAGAAGATGCAGGCAAGAAGGAAGGAGAAGGGATATTGAAAAGTTCTTCGCGACGAAAATGGCGAACAAATCGAGCACTTGGTTCAGAGACAAGCCTATGCCAAGCTTGATGTGCTTCACCACCTTTTTTTTCAAATGCTTCAGTTGCATCAAGTCGATTAATATTCCACCCGAGTTGGCTCTCAAGTCTAAGAATATTTTGACGTTGGCATGTTGCCAATTTGCATGTATTGGCCTTAATTTTTTCAATGGCAACTTGAAGAATCCTATTACGGGCATCTTCATTTATTAACTTATTATTCTCATTTCTGAAATATTGGTCCAATTCTGGAACCCCAATTGCGCGTCTAATTCCAATTGTGTAATCACCTTCAGGATTGAAAAATTCTCTCACTTCCTCAACTAACCCTTCATTCACCATCTTATCGACTCGTTCTGACACGAATCGACGCAGTACTGCCAAGTCCACATCAATCCAGAGAAAGCAACATTCATACCTGGATTTGAACTCAATGTCATCATTCATTAGGGCCTTAATGTACGAATTCGACCCTCCAGCAATTATCGGTAGGTGACCCTTTCTTGTTATTGATCCCACAGCCATCGAAGCGTGGTGAACAAAGTCAGTTGCAGTGAAATTTTCATTAGGGTCAGCAATTCCTAACAAATGATGATGGATTCCACGGGTCTCCTCCTCTGTTACCTTATTTGTGACTATATCAAGACCTTTGTATACTTGCATTTTGTCACTGTTCACAACCTCTGCTTGAAATTGGTTGGCTAGATCAATTGAAAGTCTAGATTTTCCAGTCCCTGTTGCTCCCATAACTATCACCACCTTGTCCTTTCCTCGACGGGGCATAAAAGGATCTATAGCTAGACCCTCTCGGAAATTAATAAGTGGCTGATGATGAACATGTTTGCAAGAAACATATGACGCAATAATATTCATCATCATTAAAATTTATAAAACCTGTGAACAAGAAGAAAAAATGGAAGAATATTAATAAAACACAATTCGAAATGAAAAGCTTTAAACCAATTGTCAAGGTTGGCGCTGACTAAAGGTTAATCCTAAACATAACTCTCGGTCATGAAACTCTAAGCCAGTTTACTAAAGGTTTCAATTTATTAGTTGTCATTTAAAATTATCTATACTCTAATTTTTGTTTTTGCATATTATTCATATGTGTATTTAATAAATTTTCCAACAAAGCATCTCGGATGACAGTTCTTGGGTTGATGGTGTAGCCACCCCTGCTGGCTGCTGGTATAATATTTTTGCAACATCAAGTCGATAATTTCAACTCTTCAGCCCCGTAAAACCTCTTACGTAGGAGTATCTTTTTTGGTAAACAGCAAAGTTTATATGAAAAGGTTAATACGTAAAGTCGAGAGCACCACAAGACGTACCCTTTTTTACACGACAAAGAATATGTATGCGGCAAACGGTAAGTAGCAAATAGCAAAAACAGTCTGCAGAAAGCTTCCAACTAATTCCTCTCTGATCGAAAGTTAAAGGAACGTGTGTTTAGTATGTGTTATCTACAGAAGTATATATGGAGCTTTTGTTATAAGATAGCAGAAGGGTATCTCTCTTTCACTTGGTGTAATTCTCTGAGGGCTCAATCGTTCAAGTGAAGCTCTATTTATTGAGGTTTGGCATCTTCACTATGACGTGTTCATTATGTGCTAGTGCCACGTCTTTGTTTCATTTAACTTATACCATTTACACTGTAAAATGAAATTTTAATTTCACATATCTAAAAGGTTAATTGTCTTATTTTAATTTTCACGTTGTTACTTTGACTGACAGTGGATAGTCAGTTACCTTTAATAAAATTTTACACTGACCTGATAATGTAAAAAAGATTTTACATTAATTACCAATTCATAGAAGTTAAATTAGTTTTAGTTTATCTCCATCTTTTTGAAAAGGGTTGTAGTTATATCTATTGACCGTGTAAGATTTTTATTACGAGTAATTTTTTACATGCGATTGATTGCTTAAGTATTTTTTTCACCACAGTAAATTGATACCACGATTCACGGTTATCATCTACATTGTACCATACTCAAGTATTTACAGCCCTAAGTTCATCTTAAATTATAGAAAAACTTTGAAACGATAAAAATGAAAAACAAAACACTCTTTGGTTTATCATATAAGAGCCAAAAAACCTGGTCATCCTAAGTATCAAGAAACAAAAGGCGACAGAGGGTAAAATTGCATTTTTTTTTTCTTTCATACTGTTGAATAGGAAAAATTAGCAAAAGGAGAGTTGTGTGTATTTCATCTTTTATGGACTAAAATAGTCATTCGAGGCAACATGAAATTAAATGAACATATTCTTGTGGGGGACCATACATTATGATTCTTGGTTCCAAAAGTTGTTAATTAGGGTAAGGACGGAGTTAAAGTTATTAATTAGAGAATAAGACATAGTTTTTTGCGAAGTTGAACATAAATTAAGCGCCCATCAGAATGCCAAAAATTAAAATAGGGTCACCATATACTCGAATTAAATAAGTTAGGATTATCAATTAAGCGACCATCAGAATGCCAAAAAATAAAAATGAAGAAGATTTTTAAAAGTTGTGGTCTTAAAAGCTTAAGGGTAAAAAGTTTTTGGGACCATGTCATTTGTGTTGCTATAAAAGCTTCTCATTAAGGGCAAAATGGGTAAAATAAAGAGTTTAAAGTTGAATTATTGCCAAATTTAGAAATGTTCATTTATTTCGAAACAGACTAAAAAGGAAAGTAGCTCATTTAATATGAAACGGATGGAATACTTATTATCTTGGGATAATTTAAACACTTGCGATCACATTATCAACAAGTACTTTTTTGGCAACTTGTTATCCTTAAAGTATAACGGCCAATGAAATTAGTATACAGTGGTTTTGATGCTTCTAAGATAAAATAAATGATCTAAAAAGACATGATAAATTATTCCTAGCTCCACATTATATTACTACTATTCCACTATTTTAGCTTTGTCTTCTTGTAAATGCTCTTGTTTCCTTTTTTGGTCTTTTAGATGTGTTCTATACTGCACATTTTAGTTGGCTTTTAACTGAGTTCTTAGAAACGATATTTTGCAGAATAAGACAACCACACAACAAATTAGGTACCAATTTTTTACCTATAATTAGGAATAGAACATAGATGATGCCGACAATCATATTAAATCAAGGGGTTTAAATACCATCGCACTCACTGTTCCTTTGTAGCTATAGGTATAGCATACATATATATTAAAACTTATTCAACTATGAATATTTGTATACGGTTAAAACCGGGTCTGTCCGATTTTACTATTTGATCGAGATTAAGGAATTGCCTCGAGGGTCAGCCTCGCAATGGATCAGACCAGAGCACGAAGACAAGGTATCGAGTTCGAGAATCGAGATGCCGGTCGAGATCGAGGCCAGCAGCAATCGAGACCAAATATGATAGACTTCGAGCAAAGCGCAATAACGAAAAAGCGAGATATGCGTGACCGGTCGAATATCACGTCGGAAATCCCGGAACAGATCAAATCAAGTGTGATTGTTTAGGTTAATCATGTGATTTACTTCTATAATTATAATTATACCATAGATAGGATTCCTCTACTATATAAAGAGGATTTTAATCCTTTTGTAAACACCTTACATTCATGCAAATCAAAGCAATACAATACTCTCTCTTTAATTCATAGTCTCTTGTTCACCAGCTTGTTACATTTTAATAGTTCTTGCACAACTAGCTCGAGGGTATTCAAGCTCGAAGGCTGAATTTGTTTCAAATACTGGTTTGCCTTATATATTATTAATTTCTATTATTACTCTTTGCATTTATCAATTGCTATTAGGTGAAATCGCGTATACTTAAAACCAGATTATAAGTTTAACTATTATCCAATTTTAAGGGTAAACAGTTTGGCGCCCACCATGGGGATAAGGATAATAGTGATTGCATGGTATTAATTCTCGTATCACACACTACTTTACGCTTGTTCTTGTGATTGTTTCTGATTTCAAGATCAACATGTCTAACTCGCAAACCGTACCCATTCAGATGATGACCTCGGTTTCCATGGAGAAAACAATTATGTAGCAGCCCCAGGTATCGAAGCGCCTCTAGCTAGCCACGAGGGAGTACCGATCGCAGACCCCATCGATGTAAGTTTGCATGTCGCTTTAAATACAAATCTGGGCGTCAACCCTGGAAATAGTATCCGCAGAGATGCCCATACAGCTGACCAGAATGCACAGAGAGGTAAAGAGGGTGGAATTATCCTTCGAATGATATTTGAAATATTGCAAACTTAACAAGCTGCAATAGCGCAACTCCAAAGTCAGAATCGAGCACTAAGCATAATCGAGCTCGAAACATCGTAAGAGGTCATTCATAGAGTTGAGCCTGTACCGGAGAAATCGAATGCCAATGAATTGGGAACTGTCCCCGCCATTATAAAGATGCTTGAGGAGCTCGCCTAACATATCAAAACGGGTGAAAAGAAAATCGAGGCTAATGACAAAAAGGTAGAAACATACAACTCATGGGTTGACCGAAAATTGGGGGCACCCCCGATCTTGAGGGTTTAGATTCAAAGAAGTTTGTGCAGAAGCCTTTCCCTCAAAGTGCGGCTCCGAAGCTCATTCATAAGAAATTCTGTATGCCAGACATCCCCAAAATACAATGGGACCACCGATCCTAATGAGAATGTCACTTCTTACACATGCGGAATAAAGGGAAATGAATTAGAAGATGATCAGATTGAATCTGTTATATCGAAGAAATTTGGAGAAACTTTATCGAACGGTGCCATGATATGGTATAATAACTTACCACCTAACTCTATTGATTCTTTCTCTATGCTCGTTGATTCTTTTGTGAAAGCCCACGCCAGAGCCATCAAAGTTGAAACAAGGGAGGAGGTATCCCATCTATTCAACAAGGGTCACCTTCGAGAATTTTTAAGTGATCCGGCCAAGAACCACTTCAAAAATAGAGATTGAAACAGGCAAAACGAGTAAGACGAACCACATCGCATAATTCATATGATTGTTGGTGGGGTCGATATCCCTCAAAGACCGGTATTCAAATGCGCCAAAGTGAGACTCACAAAGGAGAAGCAAACTCAGGACTACTTACCAGAAGAAACCTTGCCCTTCAACGACGAGGATGCAAAAGGGATCGAACAGCCTCACAACGACGCACTGGTAATATCTATACTTATGAATAAAATTCAAGTTAAAAGTGTGTTGGTCAATCCAGGTAGCTCGACAAATATTATTCGATCAAGGGTCGTAGAGCAACTCGGCCTCCAAGATCAAATCGTGTCTGCAGCTCGGGTACTTAACGACTTCAACATGGCAAGTGAAACCACCAAAGGGAAAGTCATTTTGCTAGTAAATATGGCCAGGACAATCCAAGAAACAAAATGCCATGTGATCGAGGGTGATATGAGATACAATGCACTGCTCAAAAGACCTTGGATTCATAATATAGGAGTTGTACCCTCGATACTTCATGAAGTCTTGAAATTACCAACATCAAAGGAATTAAAATGGTGTACGGTGAAAAACCTGCCACCAAAGAAATGTTTGCAATTGATGAGTTAATACCAGTATCAGCGTTGTCATCAACAAAGGGATCGGAGTCGAAGGAGGTCAAATAGCAATCATAGTCACTAGCCTCGGCCTGATCGGAGGAGAAGGAAACCTTCAAGGATGATGATTATATGGTACCTCTAACCTCCATAATTTTCGATGATTCCGATGCAACGAAGTCGACGATCGAAGAGCTGGAACAAATCATATTGATCTAGCATCTGCCCGATTGAAAGGTATACTTGACCGCGTGGTTAACTCCCAAGCTCAAGAAAAGACTTGTTCAATTCATTTTGAATAACATGGATTATTTTGCTTGGTCCAACCTAGATATGATAGGGATCCTACTGGAGATCATTACGGATCGACTAAGCTTGAACCCAAAGTTTCGCCCGGTGAAACAAAAAGAAGACCTCGGTCTGAGGTAAAACATGCATTCATTAAGGACGAGGTAACAAAACTTCTCAATATAGGATCCATTCGGGTGGTAAAATATCACGAATGGTAAGCAAACGTATTTATAGTCCCTAAAAAAGGAAACAAACTTAGAATGTGTGTAGACTATAAAGATTTAAACAGGGAATGCCCTAAATATTCTTTTTCTTTTCTGAATATCGATCTCATGGTCGAAGGCATGGCCAGCCACGAGACCCTTAGTTTTCTCGATGCCTGCTCCGGGTAGAATCAAATACAAATGAACCAAGAGGATTAGGAAAAGACTTCGTTCATCACCAATTACAACACTTAATGGTATAATGTAATACCATTTGGACTAAAAAATGCTAGTGCTACTTATCAACGCCTAGTAGATCGATTGTTCGAAGAGAAAAAGGTAAATGAATGGAGTTTTATATTGACGATATGCTAGTTAAGTCCCTAAGAGCAGAGGACCATTTGAAATATTTGCAAGAGACCTTCGACATACTGAGAAAGTATAACATGAAGCTTAACCCAGAGAAATGTGCATTCAGGGTCGACTCAGGCAAGTTCCTCGGCTTTATAGTCATCGAGAATAGTCTCGATGCCTGCTCCGGGTAGAACCCAGAGAAATGTGCATTCAGGGTCGACTCAGGAAACTCAGGTATTCAGGGTCAACTCAAGACATCACAGTTGTTGACAATATCAAGGTTGTATAATGGTTAAGTGGACGAATAGCAGTCCTGGGTCGATTTATTTCTAGATCCTCAGATAGGAGCTTCCGGTTCTTCTTGATGCTTAAGAAAAAGAGCAATTGCTTCACACCCCGAAGGAAGAAGAGCAACTTTACTTGTACTTGACAGTCTCAGAGATAGTGGTAAGTGGGGTCTTAGTTCGAGAAGAACAAGGTACAAAATTTCCTATTTATTATGTTAGTTGGACCTTAGGTGAAGCCGAGACACGGTACCCCACGGTTAGAAAAATTAGCACTTGCTTTAATAAGCGCATATAGGAAATTAAAACAATATTTTCAATGTCACCCAATTTTTGTTGTAACCACCTACCCCCTTAGAAATATTTTGCACAAGCCCAAACTCTCGGGCCAATTTTCCAAATGGATCATCGAGAACAGTGGCCATCAAGTGTCAAATCTTGGAAGACTTCATGGCCGACTTCACGCCTGCCCTCGTACCCGAGGTCGAAAAGGAACTATTATTGAAATCGGGTACATCATCGGGGGTGTGGACCCTCTTCACGAATGAAGCTTTGAACGTGAAGGGGTCCGGGATAAGCATCATTTGAAGCCCCCCATAGAAAATCCAATTTGACAGCCTTTAAAAACATCAAAATTTACTAACAATGAGGCCGAGTATGAGGCTATGATTACAGGTCTCGAGTTAGATAAGAGCTTAGGAGCGGAGGTCATTGAGGTCAAGTGTGACTCCCAACTTATGGTAAATCAATTCTACAAAGCTTTTGAGGTTCGGGAAGATTGAATGCAGAGGTACTTAGAGAAATTACATACGTCTCTACATCAATTTAAGGAATGGACGCTACAGCACGTACCTCGAGAAAAAAATAGTGAGGCAATGCCCTTGCAAATTTGGGGCCGTCGATCAAATACGATGAGCTTAGCTAGGGGACTGTCGTACAAATTTTGAGGTCACTGATCGAAGAAGTCACGCTGAGATAAACTCCACAAGTCTAACCTGGGATTGGAGGAATAAGTACATCAAATACCTAAAGAAAAGGAATCTTTCATCGGATCCTAAATAAACAAGGACTCTACGGACTAAGGCTAAACAGTTCACTTTAATCGAAGATGGAACACTATATAGGAGAATGTTCGATGGACCGTTAGCAAAATATTTGGGATCGAGAGACACCGACTACGTTCTACGAGAAATTCACGAGGGCACTTGCAGAAACCATTGTGGTGCTGAGTCACTGGTTCACAAAGTCATTAGAGCAGTATACTATCAGGCCGATATGGAATAAAACACTAAAGAATTTGTTTGAAAATGCAAAAAATGTCAAAGGCATGCACCGATGATCCACCAGCCAGGATAGCAACTCCACTCAGTCCTATCCCCATGGTCGTTCATGCAATGGGAATGGATATTGTCGGCCCCCTACTATCGGCCTCACGTAGGGCAAAATTCATTTTGTTTATGACTAATTATTTTTCTAGGTGGGTTGAAGCACAAGCCTTCGTGAAAGTCAGAGAAAAAGAATTCAGTAACTTCATCTGGGACAAAGTTATATGCCGATTCGGCATGCGTTCCAACATCGTATGTGATAAGGGAAAACAATTCGTCGGCAGCAAAGTGAAAAAGCTTTTCGAAGATCACAAAATAAAAAAGATCCTATCAACACTGTATCATCCTAGTGGGAATGGATAGGCAGAATCAACAAACAAGAACGTTATCTAGAATCTTAAAAAAAGATTGAACGAAGCCAAAGGAAAATGGAGAGGAATACTGCTCGAGGTCTTTTGGAATATTGAACAATGACAAAATCCAATATGGGTCAACATCGTTCTCTTTACTCTATGATGCCGAAGCTCTGATCCCAGTCAAAGTCGAGGAACCTAGCTTCAGGTTTCGCTATACAACGAAAGAGTCAAATCACGAGGCTATGAATACGAGCCTCGAATTGCTAGACAAAAGACGAGAAGCCTCCCTCGTTCGAATGGCCGCACAGAAACTATGGATCAAAAGGTATTACAATCAAAGAGCCAATCTTCGACACTTTAAAATTGAGGAATTAGTTTTGAGAAAGGTCACCCTTAATACTCAAGACCTAGATGAAGGAAAACTTGGCCTGAACTGGGAAGGACCATATCAAGTCCTCAATATCGTTAGAAAAGGATCCTCAAAACTTGTCACGATGGATGACAAGCAATTACCAAACAATTGGAACATATCACTCCTCAAACGATATTATTGCTAAGGTACGACCTTCTCCATTTTTATTTGTATTTTATACTAACCAATTGCAGGTGTCCGATTGAAGACATCGAGGAACTCTCCAACATAAGGTCCTTAGGCTTTAAAGCATGCGTGCACTCTTTTTCCCTTGTATCGGTTTTTGTCCCAAGTGGGTTTTTCCTGTGAGGTTTTAATGAGGCAACCATTATTTATGCTACCTTGAGGCAATTCAATAGTATCCGAGGCTTCTTTATAATCAACCTCGAATACTGGGGGGCATCACCCTCGGATGTTAACTTTGTTACAAGGAAGGTACTTCATGTCAACAGGGTCTCGATTGGTAAAACTTTATTAGGTCCAAACAGTCAAACAAACCGCGCCCATATAGATTATTTAAGCCCTAATGAAAAACATGTACACATGTATAATCTATTGAGAATACTATTTTTCCTAGCCAAATATATCTTGCCTTCGAGAAAATTTTACTTTACAATTTCTTGCTTTTGGTCTATTGTGGAAACAGGCTTAAGGTCCAAGCACAACTGAAGTTCGAACAACTTACCCCATACTCGGGGACTGCCGGCTGAAAAATTTATGTAATCGAACTACTAAAATCTCGAGATTATAATACCTTAAAAAGGCAACCCTAGTTTTTATAGGATACGACCTTCCCACTTGGGTAATGATATTTTGAACAAGTTCAAAATGTAATTGTGAAGAAAGCCCAAGAAGCGAAACTCAAATTAAAGGCTACGACCAAACTAACACGGTTCAGAGACGTCCGAATTCCGTAATGAAACATGCCTTCTATTATCTTCACAAAGCTATTTTAAAAGGCTACCCTCACCAAAAATATAAAGGGTTTTGATAATATCAACCCTCAAAATCCCTAAAAGAGCCCCAAATTTTTCGAACTCACTAAACAACCTCATTTCATGCTAAGGCATAACAAATTTTTATATGATTAAACTTTTTTTAGCCGAAAAGGGAAAAGAGCCATTCTTTTGAGGTCATATCGACCTAATTCAAGAGCCTAAGGGCCATTCTATTTTTGAGCTCGAGAAGTCATCCTCACTCAACTAAGACCTAAGGGTCATCCTGCTTCACGTTCGAGGAAATACTCACTCGATTATAAACACAACACTATTCCGACTTCGATCAAATTGACCAAGCCTCATACTTATAAAAAATTTCAAGACATGGTAAAAAAAGAATTTGTAGGAGGCATAAATTGAACAAATCAAAGATAAAAGAGATCTTTTATATATGAAAATATTTACATGGATCGTTTAGGATCCTACATATAAATTTTAAAAAGAAAAAATTCTAAGTCCTAATTTTCCTCCGGAGCTACACCTTCACCATCAAAATCCCCTCTACTCACGGATCCACTCTCGCTCCCGAAATCCTCATCATCTGAAGAGAGCAACGCTTTGACTGCGTCCTCAAGCTGTTTCGCGTTCTCGATCTGGACAGCAAGGTTAAAGCCACGATCATTAATCTCCTTTAGAGTCTCCCGTCGAGACTTGGAATGCTCGACATCTTAGTATGCTCGAGTCTGGGCGATATCAACAACTTGAGCAGCTTCAGCATCAGCTCGGTAGACGGCCACGATCGCCTCCGTATCAGCCTTTACTTTTTATGCCTCAAATGTAACCTTTACAAGTTCGGCGACCAACCAACCTCGAGCTCATCAATTTTCTTGGCTTGGGCTGAGCTTTCTGCTTTTATGCTTTGGAGCTGACGTTCGGATGATGACAACTGAGCTCGAGCAACATCTTTCTCCGAGGCAAGGCGGTCCATGTTTTGTTTCAACACTAAAGTCTCCGCTCTCATCATGTTGGCCTCCTCACAGAGCTATTCAATCTTTTTGGCCTTCTGCTGAACCTGAAGGATCGAAGTATTAGTCATCGTCCCCGAATTGATAAATTTAACTTCTAAAAATTTTCATTACCTGCCCAATCAGGTCGGTCTACTCTTTATGTGATGTGGCCAATTTGACTTGGAGGTCCTTCGCCTGTTCTTTTTGCCTGTGGGAAGTTTGAGGGCATCTCTATCCTTCGTGAGCCTTTGAAGATCAGCCTCGCATTGGCTCAGCTCTGCTCGGGATTTAGAAAATGCATCCCAATAAAGTGTCAAGGCCTATGTAGAAAGAAAGGAAAGTAGGCAAGAAGAAATATATACAAGTGTAATATCAATAAGGGGATCTGAGACTTACCCGGATCAAAATTCGTTGAACCTTATCAAAGAGACTCAATACCTCACTCACGTCGGTATAATCTTCAACTCTCGTAAAGCAACCACGGAAAAGGTCCTCCCTTTTGTGGGATCTTTCCACATCGGGGGTTCCCATGACCTGGGTTTCCTAAATTTTCTCCAAGAAAATGTAGGGAGGATCAGTGAATCGCCAACTTCTATTGCCCCAAGCAACTCACTTGGGGCGTTCTCTTCATTTAAAAGGGCCTTGGATCCAGCCCGTTCAGACACACCCACCAATTGCTCACTTCGATGAGAGGCATCTTTAGCCTCCAATGACTCGGGGTCTTTGCTCGGGCCCTCTTCCGAGATCTCCTCAGTTCAAGGTTGAATCTCTTCGACCCTTACTAGCTTAGTGGCCTTTGGGGCTTTGGTTCTCCTCTTCGTTCGAGCCACTAGCTCGAAGCCATCATCTTCATTTTCCTCGTCTTCATCTCTTAGTTGCTAAACTATATCCGTTGGCAGGACAATAGTGTTTTTCTTCGACTTACGAGCCTTACATTTCTTGAGCTTTGGAGTCTCGGAGGTACAGACCCTTTTTCTCTTCTTATCCTTTGCCGGCTTCAGGGCCGGGGGCAAGACCTCCTCCTCCCTAGACGGGGGCCTCATGACTGCATTTTCTCCAAGGCTTGTATGAAAGGAAATCAAGTGAGTATGAAAAGAAACATTTTAGAAAAGATTATATAATACATGAAAAGAGGCTTACCTTGATGTTTAGACTCTCATTAGACCCTTGCCAAATCACGCCATGAGTGCTCAGTTTACGAAGAGGCAAAGCTAATTTCCGAACCTAGTTCTCAATGTTTTGAATTTCACCAGGCTTCCAAGAGACCACTAAATCATATGAAGGGATGTCAATGAGAAGAAGGAAAGGAAACAAAACATTAAATGTAAGTTATAGGTACAATTATACTTACATTTCATATTCCATTCCTCGAAAAATGGCATCTTCTCGGATAGGATTAGGTCGGAAGTCTTCACTCGAACAAACCGGCTCATCCATCCTCGGTCATTTTTCTCGTCTATCCTCGAGAACAATACCTTGGTATCCTGACACTAAAGACTTATTAACCTGCCTTAATAGAGACGCGGGTTGTATAACCTGATAAGATGGTCGAGGGTAAAAGACATCCCTTCGACATTGCTTGCGAAGAATTGGAGCAGAATGAAAATCTGCCAAAAAGGGATGAATATGACCTTGGGTTATCTGGTATTAGAGTCAAAAATTGATGATGACGGGATTGATAGGGCCTAGCATCAAAGGGTAAGTGGAAACACTCAGAAACCCTGTCACATGGTGGTGATGTCTTCTTCGGTGGACGGAATCACCACCTCTTTAACTTCCCAATGACAATCTTTCTGTACCTGCTCGAGGTCACTCTTAGTTCTCGAGCATATATATCTTGATATAGACTCGCACCGAGCAGGGACCGACAAAGTCTTCTCGACTTTGAAGTCAAAATCAAGTACACACCCCTCTCGGGAACGCACTCTTCAAGGTGTGGCTCCACCGATGTTTTACTGTCAACCGACTTAGGTAAGGAAATTTTTTCCATATGTGTCACAACTTCTTTTATCCCAGAAGGGATATAAGGGAGTTTTTTCCAATTTAAGTGACAATCGAAATGGGATTAGTTATTTAGAAATTAGACTCGCCACTTGGGGTAATTTATGCTGTCCCAAGTCACCGGTTTAAATCCTGAATCGATGAAAGATTGACTCTGTTTTACAGTCTACAAACGCAGAAATTCGGGTAAGGAATTTTGTTAACTCGAGAGAAGGTGTTAGGCATTCCTAAGTTCCGTGGTTTTAGCACGATCGCTCAACTATTATTATTGGACTATTTATTTGCTGTTAAAACATATTTTGAAACCTAGGAGCATTTCTTCTTTTTAAACCACTTTTAATATTCCAATAGATATACAACTAATTATTTGATCACACATTGTGAATTATGTCATGGGAACCGTACCCACGATCCACAACGTGCTTATTTATTTAACAATATTAATTTGTGGCCGGATCATATAAATGTACCCTAGGATTTTGAAAATTATGTGTCACAACTATGTCACGGGAATCGTACTCGTAGCTGTGACAATTTATTTAATTAACATGCCTAAAGAAAACAACAAAAGTTCATTTTTAATATATAAATTATATCATGTGTGAGGGCCGTAAATAATTTAATTTGCTTATGGCACGCCTCGAATTTAAAAGGAGTAGTATTAATTACATGAGGACCATGGCTTACTTAATCTTTGCTTATGGCACACCTCAAATCTGTTTGAAGAAATTACTTAAAACAGGCACAATTTGAAGCCATTGTTTCAACAACTTAGTAACTACAGGGCGTGCTGGGCCTTCAGGGAAATAAATGCGAATGGTCATTAAAATTTTGGTCAAGCTAGGCATTATGCTCGGCCTTTTAAAGTTGAAGTTCCAATATGGGAAGTCCATGTCCATTACACTAAATATATATTAAAAAATAGACAAGGAGTAAGCCATTAAAGTTTCGCTAGGCTTCTGGGCCCAAAGATGGCAATGAGCAACAAACGAGTAGCCTCAGTCCAAAATTTGGCTAGGCTACCTCGCCTGGACCTATGACAGATCCATTTGAGGTTCCTCTTGATACTGTTTACCTTAGGCACATGCACACAGTCTTAAACGTGGAGAATAATTTGCCAAAAATTATTTAACCACACATGCATCAGAACCTTTAATTACTATTAAGATGCTACATGAATTCATACACATCAATTTTAACAACAAATGTGCTCTAAACTTTGAATCAAGTATTATAATGGTGCATGGCTCCTAAGTTCGTTCATATGTTTAAGATTGTCACGTCCCATATCCAGACCCGGTAGTGATGGCACCTCTCGTGAGGACAATGCTAGCCAACTAAACCCAATTCATCCTTTTAAAATAGTTAAGTAGTTCACAAGCAATTTAAATATGATTAAATGGTAATAATTAGCGAAAGTACAACTCGACATAGCCCAAACCGGGGTTTCACAATTTACGCGCGTCTATTAAAGTATGAATGCAATTACGAAGTTTGAAATATACAAAAATAGGACTGATAAACAAAAGGAAGAAATGTGGTGTTGCGAACGCTGGCAGTCACCTCGCTAAATTCCGATAACTTAGCCTCCGATCAGCTCAAAATCTGCTATCGGGGGAACAATACCTGCATCTGCACGCGAGGTGCAGGGAGTAAAGTGAGTACTCCAACTCAGTGAGTAATAAAGGTAAATAATAAGTGAGCAATAAGAAATCACATAAGGCAAATCATCATGTTGTATAGAAGCAGTATAAAACCCCTTGAGAAATAGCAGAGAAGTTGTGAAATCTTTAAAAAATATCTTTGCTCAGTTTAAACCTCTTTTGAAAATGATTTATTCAACAATTATGCAATTGAATGCAAAATACTTAATGTAGATAAGCACAGAAATCCGCCCCTCACTCACTCAACAGATAATGCCAGACAATCAGGTAGGTACCCCGTGAAGTGACACAGACAACAGATAATAGTAGACAAATGAAACAAAGTAAACACATATATCAATATCATATAGTAACCGCTGCAGCATGCAACCCGATCCATATATCGTCAACGTCGCTCACTAGGGATGTGCAGACTCAGAGATGGGACCCTTATGGCCCAAGCGCAATATCAAGCCCTCTCGTGGCATCAAATCTTGGCCCTTAGCCTCATATCAGTGCCAGTATAACACTGCTCCGGTGTGCAGACCGTTCCTATAATATCCTCACAACACAAGATCTCGGCCTCACTCAGTCAGATAAAATCATCACAAGCACCTCGGGCATAGTAAAATAGTAGTTCTCGGCCCAAAATATCATTTAAAATATCATTTAAGTCCCAAAACTGATTAAAAGTGGCTGAGTTGTAAAATAGGGAAAACGGCATGACTTAGTTTAAGTAATAAGTGAAAACAGTAAGGAAACAGTGATAATAATCCTCGAAGGGTTCAAATAATTGGCAAGAAGCCCAATTATGGCAATCAGCCCAAATCATGATGATAACAAGTAAGTTTCGGTCAAATACAGGGTAAATTCATCAATCGGGACGGACCAAGTCACAATCCATAATGGTGCTCTACCCCACGCTCGCTATCCGGTGTGCAAGTCACCTCAATATAGTACTACGATGTGCAATTCGGGGTTTCAAACCCTCAGGATATCATTTATAATCATTACTCACCTCGAACTGGCAAAATATCTATCTCGCGACGCCTTTGCCCCTCAAATCGGCCTCCGCGCGCGTCGAATCTATCAAAAATCAGAGCGAATACATCACAATATTCTAAGGGAACACCACGAGTTCATACATATAAAGAACACCAAAATCGGAGTCCAAATGACCCCTCAAATCTCAAATTAAAATTCCAAAATCCCAAGCCCTAGTTCTTCCATTTTTGTTCAAGTTTCCATGAATTTCTAGCTATATTTCACAATAAAATCACGTTTTAGGTTCATAAAACTTACCTCCAATCAATCCTCCTTGAATCCCTCTTCAATTTCCCTCAAAGAACTCTAAAATTACTCTGCTATGGAGGAATAATGGCTCAAAATCGCGGATGAGATGTTTAAAAACCTTCTGTCCAGGTCTGACCCTTCCTTCTTCGCGAATGTGGTCAAACCCTCGCGTTCGCGATGCACAACTTACCTTGGCCAATTTTCCCCTTTTTTGTTTTATAAAAAATAGTTAAAACAATTTTAAAACAAATTAAAATCACTGAAGTAATTAATAATGTATAAACGTTAATCTAAAAATTCTGGGAATAATTTTATAATTGTAAAATATTATTAATCGTAAAATAGGCTATAATTGCAATTATATGCAATTTGACTTTAAAAATACCAAATGAATTTGTAAAAATATATAAAAATTACCTTAACTATATTTTAGTATAAATATGGGAATAAAATAAATTATTCACCAAAATGATAATTTTGGGGAAAACTATTGATTTTTGTACTGCTAGATTGGACAATAAATTGATTTTTAAAAATCATAAAAATCAAGGAAAAATATCAAAGTTCTTGGGCATGTTTATATATGCATACACATGCTATTTTGAAAGTGTTTTGAGTATAAAAAATATATACGGAAAAATTGGGTATCAACAACACCTTCCTACGCTTACTCTTCGCGAACGCGAGGATACTTATGAGAACGTGAAGTGATAAATTGCTGCAACTGCTGAGATAAACTTTTTCTGCAACTTTCCAACATAGAATATGGTCCGATTGACCATCCGAAAGTCACCCGAGACCCTCGGGACCTCAACCAAAAGCACCAACGCATCCTAAAACCTCATTCAAACTTGTTCCAATCATCAAAACGCCTCAAACAACACCAAATCCATCAATTCACAACGAATTCAAGCCTAAGTTTTCTAAAAACTTCCGAAATACGCTTTCGATAAAAAATCCAACCAAACCACGTCTGAATGACCTGAAATTTTACACACACATCCCAAATCACATGATGAAGCTACAACAGCTCTCGAAATTCCATTCCGACCCTCAGATAAAATTCTCACCTACCTACCGAAAATCGCCAAAATACTAACTTCGCCAATTTGAGCCTAATTCTACACTGGACCTCCGAAACCACTTCCGATTCACACTCCTAAGTCACAAATCACCTAATGAAGCTAACCAAACCATAAAAGCTCCGATCCAAGCTCATATACAAATAAGTCAACTCCTGGGCAAACCTTTCAAATTCAAAACTTTCAATTAAGACTGTTTTCTTTCAAATTCATACCGATTTATGTGAAAACCAAAACCAACGATCTACATCAGTCATAACACATTACACGGGGCAAGTCATGCCCGAGAACTGGCAATCAAAGTGCAAAAGCTCAAAATGACCGGTCGGGTCGTTAAGTCCTCCCCCACTTAAACACACGTTCGTCCTCGAACGTACCTAGAGTCATCCTAAAAGCCAACCAATCGCTGAATAACCTTACCATGCATATACCCGGGGTGATCCCATGTCACCCTATCTCATATAGGTCCGATAACACCTTTTAACTGAAATTACACAATCGAGTCTTGCTCATAAATCATAGAACCACATTTTCACTTCCGAACCCATTAATATGATTAAAACCTCACACCAATACTCTGAATAGACCCGAACCAGCTGTAATCACCCATACTTGCAATCTCCGGTGCAATCACACGATATACCACATAACTTAAACACTCATAGCGATAACTTCTATTCACAGCAGCTGCCCACAACAACAGAATATTGGTAGAAAACCTCTTATCAACTAAAGTCTCATTCCAACACTTTCATATGCTACCAACGATAGATGAAAAACGCGATAAACCATGACCATTCCTCAGATCGACCATTCACAAAGCCACTTCTTTTTCGGCAAATTCCATAGCAATTTCTAAGTCGAACCTAGATATTATCCTTCCAACAAGCTGAAATCAAATCCGTTCGTATTCATTAACGATCCCAACAATCTCCTATAATCCAACACACCACTCTGGTGACATGACACATCATTATAGATCTAAGCCATAACTTGCATAATACGCGCACCAATAAGCAACGATCCGAACATACTCAAATCATGAAAATGACTCAAATAAAGAAGTTGTACCTCAAGCTCACCAAATCCATCACAACACAAGGCTGAGAACCCGCCTCACATCATAGAAATAAAATACATGAATCTACCCCGAAAGGTCATATCTTGAAGTAGCCTCACTACAATGCGCGATCCTAACCCAACACTGCTCCACATGAAAAACCTTAAGTCACTATGCTCAAAATCAACAGCCATGCACAATATGATGTCTGGAATCAAAGTAACTCATTACACCCACGGCAAAACAAATAACATACACCACATAACCCGATAAGACATAACCAATACGCCATTCACTAAGCAACGCCCAATTCCTTTTCCCGCTTGAATTCCATTAAGAGACCCTAATTGAACCGCACCATATGTGCCTATAACTAACAAATCATAACACCTCGCAACACAGAAAAAAGTAACTTATAGATCTCCCCAGATCACTGATAATCTCAACCACGGTCGAATCAATGCATTCCTCGACAATACAATTCGGAGCCAACCAAGCCGACTCAAGTTAAAACACGCATCCCCAATTTCCTGCCAACGAACTCCTTATCAAGGACACCTGAAGCTACTCTTTCCACTCCCGTAAATATGCCGATGCCATACGATACGGTGCCCGACATCAAATCAATATCGAAATCAACAATCCTGCCCGGCGACATGCCCGGCCACAAGAAGCACGTCCGAAAAGTCTCTCACCACCGGAACTAAATCAATACGAGGAGCCTCAGCACTGATACTCATCACAAGAGCCCAAATAAGAAAGACAAATCCTTCCCAACCGTCCGTTGGGTCTTCGAAGTATAAAAATCCCCAATAGGACATAATTCGCCGAACGTCGCCACTCAATCCGTGGCATTTTCTAGCATAGCCAACAATGACGTCTTATTGCAATAGTCCTGAATAACACATCATGGAGACAACCAGTCTGATCCCAATATCACATCCAAAATCTAACATACTAAGCAACAAAAGATCCGCTCGGGTCTCCAAATCCCGATAGTCACTAAATAGTGTCGATGCACATGATCTACAACCAAAACATAGCCTGAATATGAGAACTTCCGATCTCCAACTCCATATAGCACATAAACCACCATCCTGATCCCAAATTCCGCCATCCGAATACATATCACACCTTAAGTACCTAATCATTCCGCAAAGGATATTCTAAAATCCCCTGTGCCATCAAGAAAACTCGAATATCAACAGTCGATCTCATAAGAAAGCATTGCAATACCACCAAAGTACTATCAACTTAATCACATTGCCTTTTCTGAAACATATACCCTCGTCAACTCACTATGATTAGCAATACCATTTCTTTAATCATCCGAAGATCATTCGCTTGAATCATCTGAAGCTCATTTCTCTATTTACCTAAAACTGCCTGTATTGCCTATGAATTTTTATGACTTTCCATTCAGAACTGAACCGTAACCTTACACACGCAAATCTCAATCCTCCACAACATATTGCATATACCATACCACCCTAGGATAACATGAGAACTTCATCTCCCTTCCGAGCCACAAACATCTACGCACTCAACTAGTCAAGAACTTTCCATTGGCCCCACCTAGAAGAAAATCACTATACATCCATTGCTCCACATGCCGATAAAAAATAAACATCTCTAGATCGCATTAATAAAAAACATCAAGAACTCTCCGAATTCCCCTTGCACAAATCAGACCTGCCAGGACAGAATCCTTCTAACTCGACCAAGCTAAGCAAGTTGTCGAAACCTAAAAGCATTGCCACAAAATACCTGTAGGAACTCATTACCTCGAACACACAAAAGGAATAAATCATGTCATTACCATACTGGTCCGGTCTACTACCAAATTACCCTATCTATCTAAATTTTCTTATGATTCATCTTCAACTTGATATTTCCTTTTTTGTTGTAGCACCACAATCCTAAACTCAGACTTACCACATGGAACCACGTATAAAGCTACACCATCTAAGGCTCATACATCGCTGAATACTTACTTAAACATTCCCAGAAACACCACATTCCAGAATACTTTACTCTCAAGAACTTCCTACGAATCAAAATTCGTTACCTTTACTTTCCTGATACTGATACGTAGAATCCCATAATTAACATAGAAATACCACAAGTCTTGACCTTTTCCAATAAAACTCAATTTCTAACCACATATACACCGTTAAGACACCTGATTTTTACACGTAGAATCTTGAACACATTAGAACCATTCTCGAAAGTCATTTACTCTATTCAGACTGCAATTACCCCAATCAACAGAACCGAACAACCAGTGCCTCATTGGCACATCTGACACTGTAGCACATAACCTTACTTTAATAAAAAATTTACTTTACTTGAGCCATCCTCGGTCTCAATCTCCGCAAACTAGAACTGATTCACCACATGCCTCCAATCGGAATCAACATAGCACATAACTGTGCAATCAGCTAATCAATAGCAACTCCCCCACTTGGCTTGAAGCCATAGATAAGAATACACTAAATAACTCATAACACATACTCTATTGATGCCACAATACCTTAGTGAGATTAAACCCAGATCCTTTACAAGCTTGTGAAAATACAGATCATCTAGTACTTTAAATCTTCTGTAAATCTCGCATTCACCCTCACAACAGTCAAGCTCACTCTCTAGGCAGCCCAATTTAGATTTCAACACATATTCTTCACTTGTAAATGAGTTCTTCTAATAGGCAACATAAGTATCACACAACCTTAGAACCCTCCGCAGGAGATAACCCACCTGTTTTGCCTCCAACTAACATTTCTGTATACCTTCCACCGTCACAAGAATTACGCAGTCACTTGATCTTCCTGAGTCTGGACTCATACCACAATATGAAATTTACTTCACTCTCAACTGGGAAACATGAAAGGATCCTTTATACGACCCTAACTCAGGGCTATACCTCGAATCAAGATAAAATTCCAACACCTAATAGATCCTCTATTCTTCATCAGGCCTTTCTCGTCACTCCCACATCATATAGATATATCTTGCATTACTAAAACACTCATCACATAGTCACGACCGTCATATCTGCTAATAGGGACACTACAGAACATATAAGTTCAAAATACTTGTTCACACAATCAGCACCTCGGTGCTTAAGCTATAGGAAAAGATCCGGCCTCAAGTCCTCTAGACTGGCCCAATATATACTAACAGAGATCACACCTCGCCCCTCGACTGGGAATCACAAGCCATCAAGGCACATCTAATACTGAGCGCTCATGTGCGCATGCGAATGCGTGGAAGGAATTTCAAGAGTTACTTTTTCAAGGTGAATCAAGGACGCACGATAATATTACAAGAAGGTGAAGTTTTCCTAAAGGTTCTGCAGCCACTTGAGGATAAATACAGACGTCTCCGTACCGATCCGCGAGACTCTACTAAACCTGCTCATGACTCGTGAGACCTAGTAACCTAGTCTCTAATACCAACTTGTCACGACCCAAATCCGGACCCGATCATGATGGCGCCTTTCATAGGGTCAAGGCCAGCCAACTAAACCCAATTCATCCTTTTAAAATAGTTAAACAGTTCATAAGCAGTTTAAATATGATTAAATGATAATAATTAGTGGAAGTACAACCCGTCACAGCCCAAACCAGGGTGTCACAAGTCAGGAGTATCTATTAAAGTATGAATGTAACTAAGAATTCTAAAATATACAAAAGTAGGACTGATAAATAAAAGGAAGAAACGCATTGTTGTGAACGCTGGCAGTCACCTCGCTAAATTCCGATAACCTAGCCTCTGATCAGCTCAAAACCCGCTACCGGAGGAACAATACCTGCATCTGCACGTGAGGTGCGGGGAGTAAAGTGGGTACTCCAACTCAGTGTGTAATAAAGGTAAATAATAACTGAGCAATAAGAAATCATGTAAGGAAAATCATCATGCTGTATAGAAGCAATATAAAACCCCTAGAGAAAAAGCAGTGAAGTTGTGAAATCTTTAGAAAATATCTTAGCACAGTTTAAACCTCTTTTGAAAATGACTTTTTCAACAATTATGCAAATGAATGCAAAATCCGCCCCTCTGGCATAACACTCACTCAACAGATAATGCCAGGCAATCAGGTAGGTACCCCGTGAAGAAACACAAATAACAGATAATGGCAGACAAATGAAAAAAAGTAATCACATAGATCAGTATCGTATAGTAATCTCTGCGGCGTGCAGCCCGATTATCGTCGACGGCGCTCACTAGGGGTGTGCAGACTCCGGGAGGGGCCACTTACGGCCCAAGCGCAATATCAAGCCATCTCGTGGCATCAAATCTATGCCCTCAGCCTCATATAAGTAACAGTATAACGTTGTTGTAGCGCACAACCCGGTCCTATAGTATCCTCACAACACAGGCTCTTGGCCTCACTCAGTCAGACAAAACCATCACAAGCCCCTCGGGAATAGTAAAACAGTAGTTCTCAGCCCAAAGTATCATTTAAATATCATTTAAGTCTTAAAACTAATTAAAAGTGGCTGAGTTGTAAAACAGTGGAAAACAACATGACTGAGTTCAAGTAATAAGTCAAAACAGCGACAATAATCCTCGAAGGGTTCAAATAGTTTGCACGAAGCCCAATTATGGCAATCGGCCCAAATCATGATGATAACAAGTATGTTATAGTCAAATACACGGTACATTCATCAATCGGGACGGACCAAGTCACAATCCTCAACGGTGCTCTACCCCACTCTCGCTATCCGGCGTGCAAGTCACCTCAATGTAGCACTAAGATGTGCAATCCAGGGTTTCAAACCCTCAAGATATCATTTATAATCATTACTCACCTTGAACCGGCAAAATCTCTAGCTCGCGACGCCTTTCCCCTCAAATCGGCCTCCACGTGCGTCGAATCTATCTAAAATGAGACCGAATATATCACAATATGCTAAGGGAACAAAACCCAAGTGAAAACACTCAATAACGGGCAAAAATCCCAAAATTACCAAAACCTGAGCCCCTGGCCCGCTTCTCGAAACTCAGAAATTTTTACATCGACGGGTTCCATATCCTTCCACGAGTTCATACATATAAAGAACACCAAAATCAGAGTCCAAATGACCCTTCAAATCCCAAATTAAAATTCCAAAATCCCAAGCCCTAGTTCTTCCATTTTTGTTCAAGATTCCATGAATTTCTAGCTAGATATCACAATAAAATCACGTTTTCAGTTCATAAAACTTACCTCCAATCAATCCTCCTTGAATCCTTCTTCGATTTCCATCAATGAGCTCTCAAATTAGTCAGCTATGGAGGAGTAATGGCTCAAAATCACGGATGAGATGTTTAAAAACCTTTTGCCTAGTTCTGACCCTTCCTTCTTCGCAAACGCAGTCAAACCGTTGCGTTCGCGATGCACAACTTACCTTGGCCAATTTTTCCTTCTACGCGATCGCAATAGAGGGCTCGTGAACGCATTGCTTTGCCTATGAAACCCTTCACGAACGCGACTGTGCACCTGCGAACCTGTAGCACAGATTCTACTTCAAATCCACCGGCTCAAGTCCTTCTGTGCGAACGCGAATAAACCCCTGCGAACATGATGCATTGGGATCACACCCCTTCGCGAACACGATGCCTATATCACGAACACGTAGGAAAATTTCACACCTTCCTATGCTTACTCTTCGCGAACGCGAGGACACTTATGTGAACGCGAAGTGATAAATTTCTGCAACTGCTGAGATAAATTTTTCTGCAACTTTCCAACATAGAATATGGTCCGATTGACTATCCAAAACTCACCCGAGGCCCTCGGGACCTCAACCAAAAGCACCAAAACATCCTAAAACCTCATTCAAACTTGTTCCAATCATCAAAACACCTCAAACAACACCAAATCCATCAATTCACAACGAATTGAAGCCTAAGTTTTCTAAAAACTTCCGAAATATGCTTTCGATAAAAAACACAACTAAACCACATCCGAATGACCTAAAATTTTATACACACATCCCAAATCATATGACGAAGCTAAAGAAGCTCTTAGAATTCCATTCCGACCCTCGAATCAAATTCTTACCTATCAATCGAAAAACGCCAAAATACTAACTTCGCTAATTCGATCCTAATTCTACACCGGACCTCCGAAACAACTTCTGATCACACTCATAAGTCACAAATCATCTAACAAAGCTAACCAAACCATAAAATCTCCGATCTGAGCTCATATAAAAATAAGTCAACTACTTGTCAAACCTTTCAAATTCAAAGCTTCAACTGAGACTGTTTCTTTCAAATTCATAACTATTTCCGTGAAAACCAAAACCAATGATCTACATAAGTCATAACACATTACACGCGGCAAGCAATGCCCGAGAACTGGTGATCAAAGTGCAAAAGCTCAAAATGATCGGTCTGGTCATTACAAAAATCAAAGCTTAAAACAACAAAACATGATGAAGGCTAACCATGGACTTAACATACCACTAGAGTGACCAAACTCAATCAAAAACCAACAGGGAAATGCTTTCTCGTCTAAATTGAAACCCCTGCTATAATAGTGCAAAATTTAAATACATGCTAGAAAAGGGTTCAATCCAATCAAAACCAACATGACAAAATTAAAGTCCTCATACAACCCCCAAGAATGTACTATTAACTGTATGATTGAATGCAGTAATAAAAAACCATAAATCATCGTCGAAGAACATAGACTGATCTATAATCAACTGATCATTCATTCATAATATCCAAAACAATTACATGGCTTCAAACTGCATTTCATACGTTCATAGGGTCCAAGAAGTACCTGAAAGCAGAAATTAGAACAAAAGAAGATGAGGAAATCAGCAACAATAGAACAGAGCAAATAAGCAAATCAACAATAGTGAATTCGACGTCTTTAGACCATCATGAACCCAGCTCAAACTAGGATCCTTTTAAGTGTTGAATTACTCTAATAGTGCAAACCAAAGTAGTTTTTTAACCCAGAATGATTGCAAAGAATATTTTTAGTCTTTTCAAGGTTTGAATCCCCTGTAAAGAGTGAGGGAAAGGCCTTATTTATACAGCAAAAGTTTGTTATGTGCCTTCCAAATCAAGGCAATGGGATTTTTCCAAAATACCCCTCATAAGGCATCTTTTCTCAATAGAAAATGGACAGTTGTCCCTTTCTCATTGGTTTTAGCACTTCAGCTAACCAAATGAGGCCAGTTGCCCTTGTTCTATAATAATCTAATATTTTCCCAAATAGAAAAACCCTAAATACCCTTCCAAAGTTTGTTTATTACATCCCCTGACTACACTTTCCTAGTGCATTTATGTCTCTATGGTTCCTAATCATGGTCAAATCAAGACTAACATCCTAAGGCCAAAATCAGTATACACAGAAAGATCGAAGAAGAGGCCAATGAGCAAATAAACTTTAAACAAGAAGTGAACTTAATTTTCATGAACAGACTTTTAGCATGAAATCAAAAATACAATTTATTAAACTTACGCCTAAGCAAATTAACAGTAGAATAAATTGAAAAACCAACTTCAACTTAAACTAACATGATTTTCTTGTTCTAAATGCCTCGAATTAATTTAATTGAGACGACTTACTGAAATCTCAACAAACTAGTAATTAACACTAACAAAACTGAAACCTAAATACAAAAACAACTAACTAACGGAAAGAAGACAAGAACAAAAATGACCTAGAACTATACAAAGCATGGTTCTGAAAAATTAAAATAACCCTAAACATGTGGAAAAAACAGAAAGAAGGGAAGAGGAATAAAATAGTAAGGGAGCAAATTTTTACCTGAGAAAAATCAAAGGGTTCAAATCCTATTGGATCGATGCAAAGGGCCGAAACTATCCCAAAATGACCTGAAATTGAGGCTAATTAGTTGTTGTTGCCAAGAACAACTAATTAACCTACATTTCCGGTTAGTTGAAGCTTGAAACCAAATAAGCTAGGGATTTCTGACTTGTTGTAGATTTAGAATTTGGGGTTTTTTGGCAACGGTATTTGGGAAATCGACAATGAAATCATGATGAGGGAAGGTCAAGGATGATGGGGTTTGATTTTGGGATAATTTAGGAAAACTAGGATTTTGACCGAATTTTTCGATCTAAAATTTGAGCAAATCTAAAGGGATTCGAGGCGAGCTAGTCGGAGAATGGGAAAGGGGAGATCATGAGGATTCTGTGGTGTGAAGATGGGGGTGATTGGAGCATCGCCATCGGCAGAGGCGATTTCTGGTGCGCAGTTTGTGGCGGAGGCGGCGATGGAATATTAGGGCGGCGGTCTCTAAGGTTTTGAGAGACAGGGGGCGAGGAGAAGAATGAGGAGGTAGATAGGGGTATGTGGGGGGGGGGCATTTGGACAGTATTATATGAAATGGTGTTGAGTTCCTCGCAGTTGGATCATGCAAGATCAACGACTGGGATTTAATCGAGCCAAACAATGCCGTTTTGGATTATAATAGGGTTTGGACCGGGTATTGGCTGGGCTGGGCTGGGTCGAGTTAGTGAGAAGAGAAAGGTTGGGTTTTGCAACTGGACACGCCCAAATTCGGGGTTTTAACCCAAATTCAATTTCCTTCTCTTTTGTTTCTTCTTTTTTTTATATATATAATAATTTTTCTTTTCAATTAATTAAGACCTAAATTAGTCTTAAACTAAATTAACTTGCACAATTAAGCTAATTATCCATAATATTTACAAAAAGTTAGTTAACTCCTAATTTAAAAGGAAAACTATAAATTAAAAGGTTAAAAATGCAAAAGTGATCCATTTTTTTTAATTGTGTATTTTTATATAACAACTAATTTATGAATTAACCTAAAATTTGTAAAAATAAACCTCAAATGTTGTGCAGAGTATTTTTGTATTTTTTATAATTTAAATAAAATAAACATGCACAAACAAATGCAAACAATTAATAAAAATCCTATGAAAAATCTACAATCATTGCAACTAATGGGAAAACATTATCTTCTTAGAGTTTATGGAAGTCCTATAGGGTAAACATTACCTGCTCACAGCTGGTCCTCATTGCTCGGAACCACGAAAAGTTTTTGTGCAAAGATAAAGTGAGCTGATACGAGCGATTTTTGCCCGTTTGAATATTCCGTGGGAAGCACTTTTGAAAGATTTGACCGCACCCTGCTTCCGAAGATGCCTACATATCCTTGGCTATAAAGAAATCAGGTCAGTGTAGTTCAGAAAGTTTTGGTAGTTGGGACTACCAGGAAGATGTGATTTCACTTTTGCTGCTATTGCTACTGCTTACTGATCTCCTTATTACACCAGGACAAAATAATAGAAACTAGACTAAACTATGATCTATGAATTACAAAAATCCTATCCGTATCTTCAAACTTGATCTTGCATTTCTTGTTGCTTTGTTGACTCGTACTCTCCAGGTGAAATTCCTTTGTTGCTGACTTAAATTGTAATCTAAGGTGATTTCCCTTTTCTCCAAGTGGGTGCCTAATTGCTGAACTTGAATCGTCTTTATTTGACCATTGTTGCCTTCCCTTTGTTCTCCAGGTGGGCTCCTGATTTCCAACATTTGAATTATCTTCCTTTCCTCCGAAACTTGCCTTGTTCTTCCTTTGTTCTTCAGGTGGGCTCCTGATTGCCGAACTTCCTTTGAACATTGTTGCTTCCCTTTGTTCTCCAGGTGGGCTCCTGATTACCAACACTTGCGCTGCTTTTCCTCGAAACTTGAACTGCTTCCCTTTGTTCTTCAGGTGGGTAACTGATTGCTGAAATTGTTTGACCCTTGCTGCTTCCCTTTGTTTTTCAGGTGGGCTCCTGATTACCAATACTTTAATTGCTCTCCCTTTGTTATCCAAGTGGGCTCCTGATTACCAATACTTGAATTACTCTCCCTTTGTTCTCCAGGTGGGCTCCTGATTACCGACACTTGAACTGCTTTTACTTGGAATTTGATTTGTTTTCTCTTTATTCTCCAGGTGGGCTCCTGATTGCTGAACTTGAACTACTTCCTCTTGCAATTGCTTTTCCTTTGAACTATCTTTCCTTGTTTCCACAAGTGGGTGCCTAATTTCTTGAACCTGAACTGCTTTCTATCCTTGAAACTCGTGTTGTTCTCCATTTCTTTCCAGGTGGATGCCTGATTACAACAGAATAGCCACAATAAAAAAAATTTCCTGCCCCAATTTGGTAGCTGGGCAAATATCTCTAAGAATTTACAATTTAGATCCCAATAAAAGTTTTAAAGCTAAATTATATCTTCTAAAGGTATGACTTCCTCCAAATCTTGTTATCTAAGAAAGACTTAAAACTATATTCTATTATCCAGGAGGGTCCTGAAAATAAAAATCAAGTCTTATCTTAAGAGTGACAACTTTAAGGCTAAATTATACTTCCCTACAGCAGAACTTACGCTAAATCTTGTTATCTAATGGAGGTCCTAAATCTAAGTCCCATTATTCAGGAGGGTCCTGACAATTTCCAATTGAGTGTCGTCCGAAGAATGAAAACTTCAAAACCAACTTATATTTTCTCACAGTAGAGCTTATGGTAGATCTTGTTATTCATGAATGTTTTGAATCTTAAAACTAAGTCCCATTGTCCAGGAGGGTCCTAAGAATTTACGGTCGAACTTGTCCGATACTTGCTTCTCTTTACGGAGGGTTTCTCCGAATCAAATGAAATTACCTGCCTCTGTTTCAATCAAAGAAAAATCTTGTTAGTTTAAAAATGTGGTAGTTAGTTTGTGGCATTCTTGCTGAAGGCGGCCCTGTCACTGCCGTGCTTTGCTTTGACTGTCTGCCTTGAGCTGGCCAAGAATTGTTTCACTTTCTAACTGACCTTCAACCGCAGGACTCTGGATGACCCGGGTGCTCTACGCCCAAACCGTTGTTTTACATTTCTGACCCTTCTTCCTAAACCTCTGTATCTCCCAAAAGATTACTAAACCATTCGACCGATGGAACCTTCACTGACACCTTATTTCCCACTTTACATCATGCTATCTCTGGTATGTTTTGGCCGTACATTGCTTTGTGCAATTTGGAAGTTGGTAGTAAGCTTTAAAATCCTTTCTTACTTGCTTAAACAAGGCTGAAATTGGAAAAAACTTAAAGAAATAAACCAAAAAGACATGAAATTAAATGATTTCGAGAGTTAGGAATAAAGAAGAGAATCCAAAACTGGATGACTATTTGTGGGAGTAAAGGAAAAGATACTTATTTGAGTGGAGCAGCTGGTACCAATGAACATAACATGCATTTTGGATTAATCAGCCCATCCTATGCATCCGATCAACTTTCTGTTGTCATACTTGTGCCCCAGGATCTCCATAACCCAATTTCTTTGCCAAATCACTGAACTTGTTCGGCTTGCGATGCCCTGAAGAGTTTTTACCAACAACCTCTCTCATTTTTTCATCTCTCAATTCACTATCGCCTTACGGTGACCGTGAGGGTTTTCACCTATAAGACTCTCTCATTTTAATTTCTCTCATCTTCTGTCGCCTTACAGTGCCCGTGAGGGTTTTCACTAATAAGACTCTCTCATTTTAATTTCTCCTGCTTAGACCGAAGTGTTACCTCTGATATGAATCAACTCTACTTGCTTGACTTGACATTTATTGAGGACTGATCAGAAGGTCTTTCTTTGGACCGTAATATGGGCTTTTAGATAGGGTTAGAAAGAAAGGATACCAAAAGGCCCAAAAAAACTCAAATGCATTTAAAATTACAACTTTTGGAATTAGATTTCTTACAACAACCACAACTTCTGCCCCAGTTTCTTTGCTGTAGGGACTTTTGAATTTTTATTTTGATGGGACCGAACCATGAGGAAGCCTACGTATCCTTAAAGGGAATCAGGTCGAATGTAGTTCATGTCATAGGAATTGCTTTGTGCTTGTTCTACTCTTTTTCTTTTCTTTCCCTTTTTTTTCTTTTATCTCTTTTTCTTTCTTTTCCTTCTTTTTCTCCTTTTCTCTCTTTTTCTTTTCATTCTTTTCCATTCTTTCCTTTTCTTTTCTCTTCTCTTTTCTCCTTTACTTATTTACTAAATTTCGCTACTAATTCCAAAAGAGGAGTATGAAAGGAAATAATTAAGGCTCAAATGGGTAACAAAGGATAATTTATTTAAATAGCATAACAAAGTGCCTCCGTCATTCCAATATTCAAAACATGCCAAGTACAAAAAACCCAATTTACACAAAAGAAATCATACATAATATTTCTTGACTGCATCAGAATTGATAGCCATGTCTACACATTTGCCTTCTATATCTGTCAAATACAATGCACCATTGGACAACACTCTTGTTACAATGAGTGGCCACTACCAATTTGGGGCGAACTTTCCTTTTACTTTGATTTGATGTGGAAGGATGCGTTTCAATACTTACTGACCCACTTCAAACTTCCGGGGATGCACCTTCTTATTGGATGCTCTCGCTATTCTTTTCTGATACAACTGGCCATGATACAGTGCTGCCAATCTTTTCTCATCAATCAAAATCAATTTCTCCATAGGGGTTTTGACCCATTCATCATCATCAATTTCGGCTTCAGCAACAATCCAGAGGGATGGGATTTTAAATTCCACGGGTATCACTCCTTGAGTGCCATATACCAACAAATAAGGAGTTGCACATATTGAAGTACAAATAGTAGTGCGATACAACGCAAAGGGCAACTTTTCATGCCATTGTCTAGAGCCTTCCACCATTTTTCGAAGTATCTTCTTTATGTTCTCTTTGGCTGCCTCGACTGCTCCATTCACTTGAGGGCGATATAGGGTGGAATTATGATGCATAATCTTAAACTGTTGATATACAATCTCGCTCCATGGTGAGACAATAATAACCTGCTCGGAGAATTTTCTTCGCCAGAACAGACCCACTCATATATGGTCCGCAGACTCCGAAATGTACTTCGGTCATGATATTCGTGGTCTGTCTAGCATCTATGTATCTTAACAATCCAAGATTTGGAGTTATTTTGTACAAAACCCCTCCATTGAAAGACAATCCACTTGCCAACCACCGAATTGTTCTCTTTTGATCCCCCGTGGCTTGTACCGGATAAACCCCCATTCTGATGTAGTCCCTGATGTCATGGAACCACGGCTCACCATCAAGTTCTTCTTCCACCATGTTACAGTAAGCATGTTGATCGCGAACTTGAATATGTAGAGGGTCGACATAAGCTTTGTCCGGATGGTGCAACATTGATGCCAAGGTATCCAAACAACCTCATTATAGATCCTTGGAATATGCCTGAACTCTACTAATCGAAACCGTTGACAAATATCATACAAACATTGTTTGTACGGTATATGCTTTAAATCCCGTGTTTCCCATTCCCCTCAAATCTGGTGGACCAGAAGGTTCGAATCTCCAAAGACCAAGACTTCCTAGACACCCAGGTCTACAGCTAACCTCAAACCCAAAATGCATGCCTCGTACTTAGCCATGTTGTTGGTACAATAAAAACGGAGCTGATTGGTAATAGGGTAGTGATGCCTGTTTCAAAAATGAGTACAACTCTTATCCCAATGCACTTCTTGTTAGCAGCTCCATCAAAGAAAAGTTTCCAACCTAGTTTTTCAGCCTGCTCCAACTCGTCAATATGCATCACCCCTTCATCGGGAAAATAAGTTCTCAATGGTTCATATTCTTCATCGACCGGGTTCTCGGCCAAATAATCAGCCAATGCTTGGGCTTTCATCGCAGTCCGAGTCACATAGATAATTTCAAACTCCATGAGCAAAATATGCCACTTCGCAAGTCTCTTTTTGGGTATAGGCTTCTGAAAGATATACTTTAACATATCCAAGCGAGAAATGAGGTAAGTAGTGTATAATGACAAATAATGCTTCAACTTCTGTGCTTTCCAAGTTAGGGCGCAACATGTCCTTTCAAGGTGAGTGTACTTAACCTCATAAAATGTGAATTTCTCGCTGAGATAGTAGATGGCTTGCTCCTTCCTGCTGATGATGTCATGCTGACTCGATAAAAAACCAAATGAATTATCTAGGACTGTCAAGTAAAGAACCAACGGTATCCCTGGTTCTAGTGGGACCAACATAGATGGGTTTGACAAGTATCATTTGATCTTATCGAATTCCTCTTAGCACTCATCACTCCACTTGACCACAACATCCTTCTTCAGCAACTTAAAGATGGGTTCACAAGTTGTCGTGAGTTGAGCACTAAACCTGCTGATGTAGTTTAGCCTCCCTAACAGACTCATCACCTCAGTCTTGTTCCTTGGAGGTGCCTATTCTTGTATAGCTTTGATCTTTGACGGGTCCAACTCAATGCCTCGACAGCTGACTATGAATCGCAACATTTTCCGAATGGAACACCAAATGTGCACTTGGCGGGCTTAAGCTTAAGATTGTACCTGCGAAGCCTCTGGAAAAATTTCCTCAAATCTTTGACATGGTCGGCCTGCATTTTGACTTTAAGATCACATCATCCATGTAAACCTCAATCTCCTTATGTATCATGTCATGGAACACAGTAGTCATTGCCCTCATATAGGTTGCCCCAGCAATTTTCAAACCAAATGGCATTACCCGATGCAATTAGTTCCCCACGGTGTGATAAATGCCGTCTTTTCCACATCTTCCTCATCCATTAAAATGTGATGATACCCTACATAGAAGTCCACAAAATAATCTATCTCATGTTTAGCACAATTGTCGAACAAAATGTGGATATTTGGCAATGAGAAGTTATACTTTGGACTTGCTTTGTTGAGATCACGGTTATCGACACACACTCTGGTCTTGCCATCCTTCTTTGGCAGTGGAATAACATTAGCTAACCAAGTAGGATACTGTGTGACCCGAATGACCTTTGCATCTAACTGCTTGGTGATTTCTTCCTTAATCTTCACACTCATGTCATTTTTGAACTTCCTCAACTTCTATTTGACGGGAGGGAATGCTTGGTCAATGGGCAATTTGTGAACCACCAAGTCAGTGATTAGACCCGGTATGTCATCATATGACCATGCAAAAATATCTTTATATTCAATCAGTCTTTGATTATTTCTTCCCTGATCTGTGGTTCAAGATGGACACTTATCTTAGTTCTCTGACATAATCCGGGTTCCCTAAATTGATTGTTTCTATATCATTCAGGTTAGGCTTGGGTTTTATTTCAAAATGATTTAATTCCTTACTAATCTCTTCAAAGGCCTCATCCTCATCATATTCTGATTCATCATCACACTCTATTTCTTGAATTATTATTTCAGAATTAGATTGACTTTTAAGACTGGGCTGAAGATTCCCATAGATGTCATGTCATTGAAACCAGCATAAAATGAAATGTACAGAGAATAAAAGAAAAAACACAAAAATAAAACTATCAGGAATGATGGAAAAGGGAAATTGCATTTCATTGAAAATAAAGGATAACATGGTTTGTACATCCAAATGGACGTAAAGTAATTTCTGAATTACAACCCTAGAATAATCCAGATAAAATGAAAGAAAATCAATGAAAACTACCAAAACTCCTTCCGGGTAGGGAGAGGAGTAGCCTTCCAATTGTTAAGCTTTGCATTCGGCCCGACAAACTGCACATCTGCTTTGCTAGGACCTTCTCCAACTTCCACCATGTTAACATCATTGAACAACCTCTGGAACCTTTAAATTAACTCTTTATCAATGTCAACCACAGAACTTGGAACTATTGTCACTGGGCATTTCCTGGCACCGGGCTTGACAAAAGACCTGGAGAGATGCGGGATAGGCTTTGGAAGTGCCCATGCCTTATGTTTCAACTTTCTAGCCCTTTTTCACATCTACTGTTGTGGGTTTGAATCCTAAACCGAACATACCCTAGTTTTCAGGGAGGGACACTGGTTGTATGATACCTTGCATAGATGCACCCAGACCTTTACCAGGCACAAAGCCAATTTTTCAGCATTTCAAAGGCCACCATGACTAATGCGGAGGTTACCTTTGGAGTTGGAACACATTTCCCTTCTGGAATTTTCTCGGTCGACACTATTTCAAAAACCTGATAAACCCAGGGCCCTTTTTCATCTTCAACCTCAATGAATGGGACAATGGCATCACTTTGAGCACACAAATTATCCTTGCTATGCACGACGATCTCCTGTCTACCCATTCGAACTTGACCATCTGGTGCAGAATGGACGGGACTGCTTTGGCATCATGAATCCAAGGTCGGCCTAATAGCAAATTGTAGGAGACAGCTACGTCCAGCACCTAGTACTCCATGGTGAATTCAACCGGTCCTATTGTCAACTCAAGCACTATATCACCCAATGAATCTTTCCCTCCACTGTCAAACCCCCGAACACATATGATGTTCTTGCGAATCCTCTCATCATCAACTTTCAACTTCTTTAGAGTAGAGAGAGAGCAAATATTTGTGCTGGAACCATTGTCAACTAGAACCCTGGTGACCACAGAATCTTCACATTTCACTGCCAGGTAGAGAGCCCTATTGTGTTCAGTACCTTCTACAGGCAACTCGTCGTCAGAGAAAGTTACCCTGTTAACCTCAAATACTTTGTTGGGTATCTTCTCCAAATGGTTTACTAAATTTGTCGGGGACTGAGCTTCTTTTAGGATTTTCATCAGGGGCCGACGACCTTCATCTGAATGAATCAACAATGACATCAATGAGATCTGAGCGGGTGTCTTTCTCAGCTGCTCCACAATGGAGTAATCCTGTACCTTCATTTTTCTCAAAAATTCTTTCGCCACTTCTTCAGTCACTGCTTTCTTCACTAGAACTGGGTTATCTCTAGATGTTTTAGCTTTTCTCAACTCTTCATGGGCAAAGCATCTTCCCGAACGAGTTAATCCCTAGGCCTCATTGACTTCTTCTTTCACTTTCTTTCCCTTATAGGTCACTATCACCCGTTCATAGCTCCATGGGATGGCCTTGGTGCTAATTACCAGCAACTGGGTTACACGCTTGATGATGGCAGGATTCGTACGGGTACCTTCCACAATTATGATAGGCTTGTTGTCCACTCCTGGCACAACCACTTTCAACTTATCTTTCTTTACTACAGCATCATTTGGGGATCCTTTCTTGACTACCACAGATGGCTCACCATTTGACATGTTCAACTTGTTCACTGATCCTTCAAACAATGGTTTTTTGACTGGCTTGGCTTCACTGGACCGAATTATCATAACGGACTGTGAGGGCTTCTTGGGCTCCTCTCCCTTTTTTACTATCTCAATCATGTTTGTCCCCTCACGGGTTGGTAGTGGGTTCTGATTGATGTTGGGTTCCTCTGGAGTTTGGATTTCGATCTGATTTGTATTAATGAGCTCTTGGATAGCATTTTTCAAGTGCCAACACTTCTCCGTATCATGCCCCAAAATACAATAACAATATTCACAACTCATAGAGTAAACAAGATTCTTTGGAGGAGGGTTTGGCAATTTTGACTCAATCGGCCTTAGCTCATCCAACTGCCTCAATCTATGGAATAGGTTGGTATAAGACTCCCTCAGTGGGATGAAGGTTTTCTTTTGCTGCAATCTCTTATTTTTGAATGCTAGATTTGGCCGAAAACCTGGGCTGATAGGGTTTCGGTAGGCTCGTGGGGGTAGGTAAGCATTTTGTAGAGCTGGGTAGGTATTTTGTGGGGCTGGTGCTTGCCATTGTGTGTATGGAGGAGGTTGGGTATATGACTGGGCGTGGTGGACAGAAATATGAGGGTCTAGTGGTGGGTAGTAGTGTTGGGGTGGATTATATGGGGGTTAGGTATAGGTTTTATGATGAGGTCGAGCCTGGGTATAATGGTGTGATAGGCCCCTCGGTCCATACCATGATCCTGAACCAACTGTTGCCACATCTTCTTTCTTCTACTTTCCGATCACTCCCCCGGTACCATTTTGAATAGCCTGGGTTTTTGCTTTGATGGCCGAATAGCTCATGACTTTTCTTGACATGAGCCCTTCTTCCACCATGCCACCCATCATCACTACCTCTTTGAATGACTTGCCTATGGCTGATATCAGATGGCCAAAGTAAGTGTGCTCCAAAGCTTGAAGAAATTATTCCACCATTTCATCCTCCTCCATTGGAGGGTTAACCCTTACTGCTTGTTCTCTCCAGAAAAAAGCGTACTCTCTGAAGCTTTCACTAGACTTCTTCTCAATGTTAGTTAGAGACAATCGATCCAGAACAATCTCGATATTATACCGGAAATGACAAGCAACCTGTTGTGATCCTGCCGAGTATACCACTCCAGCACTGCTCCACTCAAACTCTAGCTAAAGTATGTCATTAACAACTCATCGTTTCAGCCTGCCCTCTCATCTTGCTACAGAATCCTATCCAATGGACCAACGGGTCTCCATTCCCATCATATAGATCAAATTTAGGCATGTTGAATCCAACAGGAAACTGAACATCAGGAAATAGACAAAAATCTTTGTAGGCCACGGTCACCTAGCCTCCCAACCCCTGCATGCTTCTGAATGATTGTTCCAAGTATTTTACCTTACTGAACATGTCCTCTTGCTCTGGGTTTTTAGGTGGTTTCTAAGTCTCAACTGGGAAGTCAAAATGAGGAGTATAGGAGTAATGATTTGGGGCCTTGAAAGTAGGTTCCGGGGGATAGTATTGGTTATCTTGGGTCTGAAACAAAGGCTCGCTGGAAGATCGATAAAGCATAGCAGGTGGGAAAGCCACGAAAACAAGGGTGGATGGTGGATGAGGATATGGGATTGGTTTAGATGGCGGTGCTTGTATGGTTTAGGAAGTGGTGCCTTGATAGCGGTGGAAATTAGGGAAGCCGGGAGATGAATCAGCAATGTGAGGTTCATGGGACTAAGCCAATAGAAGGACGAAAGCAAGGTAGGCAGGGTATGATGGTGGTGTGTGCCCTTTCACCTAGTCCTGGTACATTGTTGATGCCCCCTTTTTCGTAAGGTGAAATCCGATTTATGACATTTGGGAGGATAACTCTTTCCCTTTTGGGAATTAGGTTTTGGAGTTTTGAAGAGTCGCCCCCTAATGATTAAGTGCATTAGGAAACTAAGAAGAGTTTGAGTTTGAAGAAGCAGAGTTGGGTAAGTGCTAGAAATTATCTCGAGGAGAAGGTATTAGGCACCCCTCAAGATCCACTAGTGTGGTTCCCGACCATGTTATATTGTGACTTCACATAATTAAGTAAGCACTTATGGGGGTTCAAGTAGAAAGGGTTCACATACAATATTGCAAGTAACGAAACTTGAGAAAAGTAATGAGGGCACAAATTTTGTGAAATATTTAAATAATTCTACATAGCAATAAACGAAAGAAAGTAAGATGGGAGGGGGTCCTAAGTTAACGATTAATATGGATCACTTCAATACAATACCTAGCAATCACTTCTCAAAAGAGGGGTCACACGTGATATTAGCGCATCGGTCATCATCTCCATATTCTACCTTCCTACCCAGTAAAAGATATTTAAAATGCGTGGGTTGGTCACGATTGCTTATTGCGTGCTATTACTCGTCCCGTCCTATATGTTCTAGAGGGTATTTAGGACCACTTTTCCTACAAGGTAAGGACTAGGCTGAACCCTTAGGTTTCAAGGATAAAATGTTAAGCGACATACATAACAAATAGGACCATACATAAGGGATCACACAAAGATAAATAAAGGCTCATAAATCCCTCCACAAGTGACCACGTAATTAGCATGTCTCAAGCACATTTAAGGTCTCAAAGATGGGAGTTTAAAAATAGGAATGTTGAAATTAAAACAGTAAGTTTCAAGAGGGCAAATTAGAAGTGAAAGCAAAAGGTTCAGTTGAGACTGAGCGACTGGAAGAATGCTCGATTTTCAAAAATACAACTAAGGACAATAGTAAGATTTAGAAGTATACAACAGTTTAGAGTTTAGTAAAATATAGATAAAAATAGTTAAACCATGCTTATAAAAAATAGGGTAGTAACATTGAAGATGCAGTAACTTAACGAGACGTAGGGCAAGTATTCAAAATAGCATGATTCTGGGCAGAAAGGGGTAACCCAGTGGCTTGAAAACATAATAGAACAAGCATCAGCAAATTATTGAGAGTAAACAAATGCATAATTTTGAGATTTGTTTCAAGATAGGGCGAGAGTTTTAGTAAAACACAGTGAACTTCAGAGAGGCAAAACAATAAACAGAGTTCAGAATATTTAAGGTGGCTGATTAGTCCTAAGCCGGCAAAACAAGATTAATCTATTCTTATTATGCCTAAAGTTTTCCTAGGCATCATATGTATTGCCTAATTGTCTTAAAGGGTGAACATGCATGTTAATTTCTAGTTTTAAAAGAGATACGCGTACAGTTAACCATACTCATTTTATTAGATTAAGCATGCTAATGAGGCGTTTAACAATTGTAACTCAGACAAGTATAAAACCCTAAATAACATGATGTCTAATGCACATAGAAGTTCCTAAAACATGATCTCTAAATGCTAATGAGGATGCAACAATTGCCTTATAACAGTTATTTGCTTGTTATTAACCGGTCATGGTTACGAAATGAATATGACAGGCTGAAAGTAAAGAACCTAGAGCAGAATCTCTAATGTATGAGATGCATGTACTATACAGGTTATCTATTGTGCAGATAAGTAAATAAATCCTATAAGCATGTTCGCTACCCATTACTTAAACTAAGCATGCATAACCCCCATAGGGAGCCTTCAATCAGGCCTAATCTTCCAACCTCACTCTTTTTGAGTTTCACAACCTTGACATGGTCAGGGTACGGCAAAGCTCCCTAGGGCTCCCATTGGGTCCCTAGCCAATACCAACACTCAAAACACTTACCAAAATATTGGACAGGTGCAGTGGAATTACCATCCTTGTCTGTCAAAGTTCAGTGAGTACTCAGGGGTGCTCAAAGCACTGCTCACACGAAGGGGTAGGACCTAATTTCTAAGAGTAGTAAAGTGCAGGAAGGAGAGGTAAATTCGAAGTTTAAAGAGTTTCAAAAATTGTAGAATTTCACACAAGGGTAATGGGCAAAGGGACAAATAGATCACATAAATATAACCAAGGGACACAGAGACTTATGCAAACTTACTAAGCATGAGCACACAAAATCAAAAGAGTTTTAAGAGACCCTGAAATAGTCGGATTTAGACACAAAAAGCAAGTAGTAACAGAATATAGTCATAACATGCAATGTCAGGATAAAACAATGGTCATGAGTATGCAAGTGTTAATAGACAACCAAGGATTCAATTACATGTTGCACAACAGGAACATAGGTAGAAAACAATTAGGAATATAACACAATGAAAAGGTAATAACCACATTGGTTTTGGAACTTTGAAATTAATCAGAACATGCCAGTAATAATAGAATACAACAGAATGCAAGAGCCTAGTATAAGCACAATATTAGCCTTAGCTTTTCAGCTGGCTAATAACAGTCAGGAGCAGGGAGCAACAACGAAACAAGAGTGAAAATGAGATAAATAGCACAAGAGAGAATGCAATGTGTATTGCTGTGTGTATTTCTGATATGCAATATGTTCATGTTTTGCAAAAGAGAATGAGGGTACTTATAGTACTGAAGACGAGTAAACAAACAAGGTAGCAATTAGTAATTTAAGGAATTGGGTATCAATCATAATCAAGTCAGCATATAGACTCCCCTTTAATTAAGGAATCAAGGTCAAACGATAATAAACAGCTATTTAAAAGGAAAGAAATCACAAAACATGGTATGATCACATAACGAAATATAATAAGGTATACAATAAAGACTAGGTACATGATACTTAATTAGGGAAATATGTCAGACAAGTCAATCAACATATTAGTGCACACATATAGGGCGTGATACTACTCTAATTCTGGAAAGCAGTCCCCAAAAATAATGAACGGGATTTAAAACCTAAAAGATCAGTACTAATTGAGGAAAGTATCACATAAATTAAGGAAGCAATTTGAAATCAGTACCAAACTATAAGGAGAATACGAAAAATCACAATTTTAAGGTATGTATCACAGTCTTAAAGAGAGCTTGTAAGAATCAGTATAAATCACCACGTAAACAATCAGAAAAACCTTAAGCGAAGAACACAGAACAGTAGAGGAATGAAACACTAGCAACAAAATTAAAGCAAAGAACTCGGAATTCAGAGAAGAATGCAGAAGAACACACAAACAAGCAAACATGACAATAATACAAATATAAACCCTAAAGCTAGGGTTTCGCCAACTTAAGTAAAATGTTTAGAAATAGTATTGAGAATCATGAATCAGTACTCAAAAACAGAAGATAAACTGTTTTAGAAAGGGGTTAAGAAAACCTAGTTTCAAAAAAGGAACAAAAACATTTTAAACTAGACTAATCGTAAAGATCGAGTAGAAAATAGTGCAAAACATAAAGGTATGAGTTAAAAATCATTAAAAATACAGAGATGTAAGAGGTTTGGGTTGAGATTAGGGTTTCATAAGAAACCAGAGAGAGGAGTGAGAGAAACCTGACTGTGAAACTTAAGAATAATGGTGTTTACAGCACCCTCAAACAAAAACCCATCGGAGAAAGGCCGGAAACTAACCCAAGCAAAGCTTCAGTGAACGTCTTGCATGGTGAAGACCTACGGAGTCTCAAGAATGATAGGAACCGGTGAGATAAAGCTTCAAGGCGGCTGGTGGTTTAAAGGGGTGAGGCTGGAGGTGACCGTAGAGATGGTGAAGGCCACCGGAGAAGAAAAACTAGAAGGTTCTAGAGAGAATGAGGAGAGGAAGAGATGAATAGAGAGAGATCGGTCACAAAGAGTGAAGGGTCAGGGGGGTAAGTGATGAATTAATTAAGGAAAATGGATTTGGGCCGTTGATCTTATTTGATCAATGACTCAGATTAATTAGAAGCTGGGCCGGGTGGTTTAGAGATTGGGCTAGTTAGTTTAGGAATTGGGCTGGGTTAGTTTAGGTTTAGTTAAATCTGATGGGGTGGGGTTAAATTGAGGCTAAAATTGCAATGATAATGGGCTATGCGTTAAATAGCCAATTTCCCCCTTTTATTTTATATAAAATAATTAAAATGATTTTTTTAAAAAAATTAAAGCATTGAACTAATTAATAACATATAAATATTAATCTAAAAATACTGAAAATGATTTTATGATTGTAAAATGTTGTTAATCGTAATATAGGCTATAATTACAATTATATGCAATTTAGCTTAAAATATCAAATAATATTTGTAAAAAAAATATGCAAAAATCACCTCAATTATATTTTGGTTTAAATATGAGAATGAAAATGAATTATTCACGAAAATGATAATTGTGAGAGCAATTACTATATTTTGTACTACTAAAATAGACAATAAATTGATTTTAAATTTTTTAAAAATTAGGAAAAAAAATACCAAAACTCTTGGGCATGCTTATATATGCCTACATATGCTATTTTGAAAGTATTTTGAGTATTAAAAATATATAAGGAGAAATTGGGTATCAACAGTTGCCCCTCTTTACCCGAAAAGGATGAAAGAGTTGTCGGGTAAATATATGATGGCCAATTTTAACCGAAAGAAACGATTTGAAAAGTTTTGATAGAGCTTTGGTTCCTGAGAAGCCTACATATCCTTGGTCTTACAGGAATCAAGTCATAAATAGTTCAGGATCCATTGACGTAATATGCCGATGAAGATTTTCAAAAGAATGGACGCGATGTTAAGGTTGAGAAAGGTGGTTGAAGTCTGATAGACTGGGGGAACTGGAGCGGGATCGCTCCTGCTGAGACGGCTATTGATAGCTGGTGTACCTACAAATGAATAATACTGAAATATATTGTGCATAAATTTAAACGTGATGCAAGTTCCCATTGGACCATGAATGCTGTCTTTGGACGGTTAGGACGACGTCCTTGGACCATGACGTCCTGGGCTATGAAGCGTATAATAAAGGATTTGCAGGCTATGAAAAGAGGTTCTCATGCCATGAGGATGATGCCTTCGAACCATGATGCCTTTGAATAATGATATGCGAAAGATAAAAGTGGGGTCCTGAAGCCATGGCATGGCGTTCTCGGGCTATGAAAATGGTGCCTCTGAACAATGATGCCTTTGGGCAATTTGGTGATGTTTCAGCCCATGAAAATGTAGAAGGTGACGATCTTTCAGCTGATGTGAGACGTAAATGAAAGGTGGCGATATTTTAGCCGATGCAAGATTTGAATAAAGGTGGCGATATTTTAGCCAATGCAAGACGTAAATGAAAGGTGGTGATATTTCAGCCGATGCGAGATTTAAATAAAAGTGGCAATATTTCAGCCATGCAAGAGAGAAAAGTGACGATATTTCAGCCGATGCAGAATTTAAATAAATGTGGCGATATTTCAGCCACGCAAGAGAGAAAAGTGGTGATATTTCAGCCGATGCAGAATTTAAATAAAGGTGGCGATCGTTCAGCCGGTGCAGGATTTAAATAAAGTAGCAATATTTCAGCCATGCAAGATGGAGACAGAGCTTAGTCTCGAAAGGCAGAAAGGTAGCCTTATGCAATGCAAGAAATACAGAAGGAGGTTAAGCTTAACCTCGGAAGGCAGAAAGGTAGCTTTATGCAATGTTAGAAATGCAGATGGAGGTAGAGCTTAACCTTAGAAGGCAGAAAGGTAGCCTTATGCAATGCAAGAAATGCAGATGGAGGTAGAGCTTAACCTCAGAAGGCAGAAAGGTAGCCTTATGCAATGCAAGAAATGTAGATGGAGGTAGAGCTTAACCTCGGAAGGCAGAAAGGTAGCCTTATGCAATGCAAGAAGTGTAAAAAGCAAGTAGTAGTAATATCTCTTAGCTGATAGCTATATTGCTATATTGCAGCTGCTGGGGATAGCGTGTACGGATAGCAATTATGAATAGGTGATGGTTCTTGAGAGTTGTATTGCTGAGAAGCATGGATGTATAAATATATCTGCTGATTTTATGACTTGGGGGCCTGCGTCCAAAGAAAAATTGTGAGTTTTGTAAAGGGGGAAAGGTTAGTTCGTCTTCCCGTGGACTTCGCTTGTCCTGCTTCAGGTCCTATTTTCATTCGAGTAGTGTCACTAAACAAAGCAATTTTGATAGTAGCCAAGTATGATTTAGTAAAAAATGTAAATACATAATCAAAGATAATAGTTTTTTTTTAGATGAACTGACGACTGTGACGCGGTTCAAGACATTGCAACCTTTCTTGCTCCAGAATTTTGAGGGTCTTCCTCAAAATTCTGCCCCAGTTTACTAGGTTGGTGCTTTCGGCCGCTGTGTGCGACGACTGGCTGAAAATCAACTTCGAAATTTTGAGGGTCCTCCTCAAAATTTTGCCACAGTTTCCGATAACGCGGGAAATGAAAATGTTATTAAATTGTGACCGAACCCATAGGGCTGCCTACGTATCCCCTCTTAAATGGGAATCAGGTTAGGCGTAGTTCAATTACATCATAAAGAAATCATAAAATGGCTATACATAGTATCACTTCACTGCATCTGAATTGATCGGCTTCTGCCAAACTTCTCCGTCCATTTTTGCAAGTATGAGGGCTCCTCCGGTTAGAACCCAGTGAACCATGTACCGACCTTGGCAGTTGGGAGAGAATTTCCCTTTGGCTTCATCTTGATCCAGAAAAATCTTCTTTAACACTAGTTGCCTTCGTGTAAACTGTCTTGGCTTGAATCTTTTATTGAAGGCTCTGGACATTCTGTTCTGATACAATTAACTATGGCAAACTACATTCATTCTCTTCTCATCTATAAGAGCTAGTTTCTCGTGGTGACTTTTTACCCACTCTTCATCGTCAAGTTTCGTTTCCTGTATGATCCTCAAGGAGGGAATTTCTACCTCGGCTGGAATAACCATTTCTGTACCATAAACCAACATATATGGAGTTGCCCCGGTTGATGTGCGAACTATGGTACGGTATCCCAATAAGGCAAATGATAACTTCTCATGCCACTGCTTATGCTTTTCTATCATTTTCCTTAGTATCTTATTGATCTTCTTGTTGGCCACTTATACAGCTCCATTCATTTGAGGCTTATAGACTGTAGATTTCTTGTGTTTGATCCTGAATGTTTCACACATTGCTTTTATCAGAACCGTTGTCATTAATGATCGACTCTGGGATGCCGAATCGACAAACGATACGGTTGCGAACAAAGTCTGCCACGACTTTCTTAGTCACTACCTTATTTGATGTTGCTTCAACCCATTTGGTGAACTAATCAATTGCCACTAGAATGAACCTGTGCCAGTTTGATGCGGCAGGCTCGATAGGTCCGATAACATCCGTTCCCCAAGCAGCAAACGGCCATGACGAGCTTGTTGCAGTAAGCTCATTTGGAGGCACCTTTATCATGTCTGCATGTATCTGACAGTGATGACACTTTTGGACATATTGGATGCAGTCTGTTTCCAAAGTCATCCAAAAATATCCTGCTCAGAGTATCTTCTTTGCTAAGAAAAAACCGTTCTATGTGGACCGCAGGTCCCAGCATGAACTTCTTCTAATAACCTGGATGCTTCCTTTGCTTCGACACACCTTACTATCCCAAATCGGGAGTTCTCCTGTACAGGATTCCTTCACTGTGGAAGAAGTTGTTAGACAACCTCCGAAGTGTGTGCTTTTGAGTAGGATCTGCAAGTTCTGGGTATTCTCCCTTTGTCAAATATTCCTTGATATCATGAAACCTAGGCTTTCCGTCCGCTTCTTCCTCGACATGAGCCCAATAAGCTGGCTGATCATAAATCTTTGCAGGGATAGGATCAATGAAATTCTTGTCTGGGTGTTGGATAATAGATGATAAGGTGGCTAGTGTATCGGCTAACTCATTCTAGACCCGTGGTACGTGCTGGAACTCTGTCTTTGGGAACCTCTTTCTCAACTCCTGAACATGATACAAATATGGGAGTATCTTGGAATTCTTAGTGTCCCATTCTTCTCAGACCTGATGTATAAGCAGGTCTGAATCTTCGATCACTAGCTATTCCTGAATGTTCATGTCGATGGCCAACTTGAGCCCTAAGATGCAGGCTTCGTATTCGGCCATGTTATTGGTGCGCGACAACCTGAGCTTGGTAGACAGCAGATAGTGCTGACCTGTTTCTGACAATAAAACTGCTCCTATACCAACTCTCTTGAAATTTGCTGCTCTGTCGAAAAACATTCTCCAACCATCATAGGATTCTGCAATATCTTCTCCTATGAATGATACCTCTTCGTCAGGAAAATAAGTCTTTAGAGGTTCGTATTCTCCATCTACCGGTCTCTCGGCGAGATGATCTGCCAAGGCTTGTCCTTTGATTGTTTTCTGAGTTACGTAAACAATGTCAAATTCACTTAGCAAGATTTGTCACTTGGCTAGTTTGCCAGTGGGCATGGGCTTTTGAAATATGTACTTCAACAGATCCATTCTTGATACCAGATAAGTAGTATAGGCACATAAATAGTGCATCAGCTTCTGAGCTACCTAAGTCAGAGAACAAGAGGTGTGTTCCAATAGTGAATACAGGGCCTCTTACGGGGTGAACTTCTTGCTGAGATAGTAGATGGCCTGCTCCTTTCTCTCTGTTTTGCCATGTTGTCCCAAAACACAACCGAATGCCCCATCCAATACTGCAAGGTAGAGCAATAGAGGTCAACCTAGTTCGGGTGGAACCAAAACTGGCGGCGTTGACAGGTATTCCTCGATTGTGTTGACGGCTTTCTGTTAATCATCAGTCCATTTGGTTTCGGCATCCTTCTTCAACATTTGAAAGATTGGCTCACAAATGACAGTGGACTAAGCTATGAATCGGCTAATGTAGTTGAGTCTCCCCAGGAAACTCATCGCGTCCTTTTTGTTTTTTGGCGGTGGAAATTCTTGAATGGCCTTAACCTTTGATGGGTCCAATTCTATCCCTCAGCGACTCACAATGAACCCAAGTAACTTCCCGGCAGGGACCCCGAATGCACATTTTGTGGGATTCAGTTTCAGATAGTACTTTCTCAGTATGTTGAAGAATTTCCTCAAATCTTCCATGTGGTTAGTGGCTTTCTTGGATTTGATGATGACATCATCTACATGCACCTCGATCTCTTTGTGTATCATGTCATGGAAAATAGTAGTCATGGTCCTCATGTAGGTGGCCCCAGCATTCTTTAACCCAAACAACATCATTTTTTAACAATATATCCCCCATGGCATAATGAAAGCCGTTTTCTCAGCGTCTTCCTCATCCATCCATATCTGATGAGACCCAACAAAGCAAACAACAAATGAATGCAACTCATGCTTGGTGCAATTGTCAATTAGAATGTGTATGTTTGGCAAGGGGAAGTCATCTTTTGGACTGACCCGGTTGAGATCCCGGTAGTCGACACAGACTCTGACCTTCCCATCCTTCTTCGGTACTGGCACAATATTGGCTACCAATGTCGGATACTCTACCACCCTGAGAACCTTGGCTTTGACTTGCTTGGTGACTTCTTCCTTGATTTTCAAACTCATGTCAGGTTTGAACTTTCTGAGTTTTTGTTTTACTGGTGGGCATATGGGATTGGTTGGCAATTTGTGAGCTACAATAGATGTACTGAGACCAGTCATATCATCATATGACCAAGCAAATATGTCCTCATATTTCCTTAGAAATTTCGGGTACTCTGTCTTTTCTGATGGTGACAGATGAACACTGATACACATTTCTTTTACATTCTCTGTATCTCCCAAGTTGACAATCTCAGTTTCGTCCAAGTTAGACTTAGGTCTATTATCAAAATCCTCAACCTCTTTAACGACCTCTTCTGGTATATCATCCTCATCTGAGTCTAAATCTGTTTTTTGTGTTGCCTTGTTGTAAGTCATAATATTCGGTTCATCAAGATATGTAATAGTAATGCCCGAAGATTTTCGGGCTCTGGTGGTTTTGATGGACCAATTGTTGAGGCGTGCTCTTTGGCTTACAGCTTGTATGGAAAGGCCTTCCTCCTTGATAATGACACAACAGTCCATGTTATCGTCTTCCAAAAACAAATTCCTCATTGTTGCGAGTGCTTCCTCTTCTTCTGACCAATATATGACACCGGCTGGCTTGAAAGTCTACTCCAAGCGAGGCATCAGATGTTCCAGTGGGTAGTAGGGACCGCACCATGTTGGCGACCAATCATTGAACTCTTTCCAGGTGTATTCATATCCTAAACCAAAAATGGTAGCATATTTCTTCATTTTGATGGGTTTGGCAATTCCATGGAGGTTGTTGCGTAGTCCCTTGCTAGGTTCGTATCCATACCAATTCAGTATGCTTTCAATCTTGTTATCCCACCATTTATCCTTTTCCACGACATTGACTTTCTCAATATGGTGGTAGGTCTCTACGCCTATTTTCCTTCTTCCTCTGATTGCTGGGATAGTTTGGCGACTGTATATGGGATTGCTACCATCGCCATGAATAATCACCTCTTGGTGATTCCACTCAAATATTACTGCTTGATGTAGGGTTAATGCTACAGCTCCAGTGGCATGAATCTGGGGTCATCCAAATACCAAGTTGTAGGATGCAGGGATGTCTATTACTTGAAAATCAAAATCGAACCAAGTCGGTCCCATTTACAAACACAAACTAATTTCCCCAATAGTGGACCTTTGGGATCTATCGAATGCTTTAACATTGATGGCTCCATCCTTGATCTCATGCAGTTTCTTTCCCAACGTCCTGAGAGTCACCAATGGACAAATATTGAGGCTGGACCCTCCGTCAACCAAAATTCTGGTGATGAGATAATCCTCGCATTTCACAGTGATGTGCAACGCCTTGTTGTGGCTTAGCCCTTCTGGTGGCAGCTCATCTTCATAGAAAGTGATTTTGTTTCTCTCCAATACTTGCCCTACCATGTTTGCCATTTCTCCTCCAATTATGTTGCTGGGTACATATGCCTCACTCAGTGTCTTCAACAAGGCGTTCTTATGTGCATCAGAGCTTTGCAACAGAGCTAAGATGGAGATCTGAGCTTGCGTCTTGTTCAACTGATCAATGACAGAGTACTCCTTTGCTTATATCTTCCTCCAGAGGTCATCAGGTCCAGTTTCAATAGGGCGTCCAGAGGCCTGCTTACTTGATTCAGCTAAATGTTCCAGAGTATAAACCCTACCGATTCTTGCCACACCCTACGCTGCAACTGCTTCTCCGGTGTTGGATTTTCCATTTCTCCTTGCCTTGGCTATGTAATCCTAAGGGATGGTCTTCGTATTGAATGGTGCTATGGCTGACATTGCTACCGGGATGGGTACCCTTGCTTTGGGAGACAACACAGCAACTTCAAATGGCGCAGATGCCTTTGGGGACCCAAACTCAACCTCAATTGGTCCTGGCATTTTTGCAGAAGATGGTGTTTCAAGATCGAGTGGTATGGACATGTTCACTTCAGCGTCTTCAGAAGGCTGAATCTGGACTATAATCGGATTAACTATGATCGTTGGTTTCTTTGGCTCGTCACCTTCAACGATTAGCTAATCGACCCTTCGGGGTCCCAATCATTCTCTATCTCGATCATGTGAACACCTCCGCCTTTGTGGTCAGGGAGAGGGTTGTTATAGACATTCGGAGCAGGCTCCTTTACCACAATGATCTTGTTGTCAATCAAAGCCCGATTATTATCCTTCAGGGAGCGGCAGTCATCAATGGTATGCCCCTTCATGCAGGAATGGTATGCACAGGTTTTGTTCGTATTGACCCATTGGGAAGGATTTTATGGAGTTATGGCAGGGATATGGGTGACGTAACTAGAAACTTTAATCCTTTCATACAGCTGGTCGATTGGTTCGGCAATAGTGGTGTCTTGTTTGGGAGGTCTGCGTTCGAAGTTTGGTTGAGGTCTAGGAATGTTTTGGCAAGTGGGAGGTGAGTGATAGTGAGAGGTTTGAGCACTATAGGCTTGGTAGATAGGTGCGGGTTGAGAGTATCTAGGTGAAGTGGGATGATATGTGGGAGGTGAAGACGATTGGCAAGTAGGTGGTGGAGCTTGGTATGAAGGCGAGGGTGCTTGGTAATTTGGGATAGATTGATATGTAAGTGGAGGTAATGGGTAGGTTTGGTATTTGACTGGGGATTTTGTCCTCTATGCAACCATCAGGACACTCACATCCCTTTTTTGGATGTGCCACCGGATGTAGAGCCTTGTTGGTAGCCTGCAAAGCGTCAAGGTTTGTGACCATGCCACTTTTAATACCTTCTCGATCCTTTTTCCTAGCTTGATAATGTCGGAAAATTTCCAGCCCTTAATCAGTATCAACCTCTCATAATATTGTGGGTCCTGAGCTCAGACGAAAAACCTATTCATCTGTTCTTCTTCTAAGGCCGGCCTGACCTTAGCAGCTTTTGATTTCCAACGAGTAGCATACTCGCGGAATATTTATGTAGGTTTCTTCTTTAAGTCCTGGATGTAGAATACAGCTGGTGCATTCTCCGTGTTGAATCTGAACTTGTCTACAAAATGAGATGCCATACTCACCCAATTTGTCCACTTCTTCGGGTCCTGGCTAATGTACCAAGATAGAGCATCCCCTTTTAGACTTCTCATAAAGAGCTTCATGTGAATCTTTTCATCCCTTCCGACTCCAACCAGCTTGTCGCAGTACGTCCTCAAATGGACTCTAGGATCCCCTATGCCATCAAAAATTTCGAACTTGGGAATTTTGTACCCCTCAGGAAGTTCGACATCTGGCTGAATGCAAAGGTCCTCATAATTCAGCCCCTCGATAACTTTGTTTCCTTCAACACCCTGGACTCAGCTAGTCAGCTTCTTGAGTTCTACAGCCAGGTTCCTGATAAGAGAGTCTTTGTCATCAGACTCAGGTGTGCTTGAAATTTGTTGAGTATAGTATGGTATGGTTTCCACATAGATGGGAGTGTTGTAGAGATGATCATTTATGGCATTTAGCGGTTCAGGGATGAGCAATGGGTGTTGTTTGAAATATGGCATGTGTTACAGTGTCGAGCGTGAGTGGGTTGTTTTTGTGGCATCAGAATGCTCTGTGGAGGTGCGGAATTTTGAGTGTTGGGAAATTTGACATCTGGGGTGGTGAGGGAAAATGATAAGTTCGCCAAGTTTTGAACTTGGTCCTGTTCTTACTAAAACTTCAATAACTTCTGTTCGAGATGGGAGGCATTTTCCTTGGAAGCCTAAATACCCTGAGGAACCTCTATCTTTTTAACTGAGTTCTCCTTCCTGATCTTGCTCAAGTCTTCCATTTTTCCTTTTTTCTTGTTTCTAATAGGAGGAGGAGGAGGTGGAGGGCCCCTAGATCTTGTGGAGTAAGATAATGATGCCAGAGTGCACGAACAAACCTTTGGGGAGGGGAATAAATAAAAGTAAAAACAAAATAAGGTAACAAGTTAGTGAGGATCACGAGAAGAAAATATTGCAATATTTAAACACATAGTGCAAAAATATAAATAGTGTCCTAATTTGGGAGCCTTGTTGTGTCCGAGGTAGGCCTAGCGATAGGTTAATTTGGAGAACTTATAATGCTACATGCCTCATTTTATTGATAAAAATAATACGAATCCCAAAACGACACTAAAAATAGCAGAAAATAAAATGTCACTAATGGCCGTTGGCCTTATTACATTTTTAAAGCAAAAGAAAAGACTCCAAACTACTTGGTTCCAGAAGGACCTTCCCCAGACTCGGCATTTTTAGCTCCATCGAACAGCTTCACCAGCTCATGCCGTACTAGCAGCAAATAGGCTTTAGCCAAGTGTCCTCCTTCGTTTCCCATAGCATTCTAGTAGTTTTCAATCCTCTGGATGAACTTCCTCTCCAACTCCACTAAACCCCATTCCAAATACCCTAGTCACTTATTGGCGCTGACAGCCAAGAAGGCAAATTTCCCAAATATTTGCAGACGAGAGTCTGATCATTGGAGTGAAGGTCTCCCCACCAGCTTAGCAACATTGGGTGAGTGCTAGCTACCATGCCGAATCTGGGGACTTCGTGCCTCATTTTCTGCAAAACAAGTCTTAGACCCTTACCCTGCTGGACTTGACTATTTAAACCCATAATTAGCACAAAAAACATTTAGTTCTCCAAATAAATGCACAGAACACGGTGGCGTCCGTTTGGGTTTCAAGGAAACCCAGTGGACTTTGGACAAGGCTATCTTAAAGAGTCATTATATGGACAGCATAACTGACGTGGCTAGGTTTGACCATGATGCATGCACAGTTAAACAGAGTAAGGTTTCTATATGGGTATTAGAGTGGTACCCTTGAGCGGAAAACTCAAGAGGGAAAGGCACGGAACCGTCGACTGAACCACTGATCGACTGGGTTTAGCGCAAATACGCCTTTGCCAAATTTAGGGGGTGACAGTATCGTAAGGGAGCAATCACTCATTTTAAGCGTTGCTATGGTATTTTGTTTGGCATGAGTGGAACATGATGTTAAGAATGAAATTAAAAGAATGAAACATGTTGTCATGTATTTTCACGTTCATAAAGTAATGGTTACAATAATTTCTCATAATTACAATAGTATTACAGGAAAGCGGTAAAAGAAAGCATTAAAGAAAAGAAACAAAGAGCCAAGTCAGTTTCATAGAGGAAAAAGAGATAAAGATAAAAAACAATAAAGAAGCAATACAATCACAAAAAATATTAAATGGTAAAAGCCTTAAAAGAAAATCCCCAGCAAGAGTCGCCATGCTGTCGATGCCCCCTTTTTCTTAAGGCGAAATCGGGTTTACGACATTTGGGAGGACAACTCGTTCCCTTTTGGGAATTGGGTTTTGGAGTTTTGAAGAGTCGCCACCTAATGATTAAGTGCATTAGGACACTAAGAAGAGTTTGCGTTTGAAGAACCAGAGTTTGGGTAAGGGCTAGAACTTATCTCGAGGGGAAGGTGTTAGGCACCCCTCAAGATCTACTAGTATGGTTCCCGGCCATGTTATATTGCGACTTCACATAATCAAGTAAGCAATTAAGGGGGTTCAAATAGAAAGGGTTCATATACAATATTGCAAGTAAATCGAAACTTAAGAAAAGTAATGAGGACAGAAATTTTGTGAAATATTTAAATAATTCTACATAGGAATAGATCAAAGCAAGTAAGAGGGGAGGGGGTACTAGGTTAATGATTAATATGGATAACTTTAATACAATACCCAGTAATCACTCCTCAAAAGAAGGTTCGCACGTGATATTAGTGCATCGGTCATCATCTCCATATTCTACCCTTCCCACCAGGTAAAAGTTATTTAAAATGCGTGGGTTGGTCACAATTGCTTATTGCGTGCTATTACTCATCCTGTCCTATAAGTCCTGGAGGGTATTTAAGACCACTATTCCTACAAGGTAAGGACTAGGCTGAACACTTACGTTTAAAGGATAAAATGCTAAGCGACATGCATAACAAATAGGACCACACATAAGGGATCACACAAAGACAAATAAAGGCTCATAGATCCCTCCACAAGTGAGCACGTAATTAGCACGTCTCAAACACATTTAAGGTCTCAAAGATGGGAGTTTAAAAACAAGAATGTTGAAACTAAAATAGTAAGTTTCAAGAGGGCAAATTAGCAGTGAAAGTAGAAGGTTCAGTTGAGACTGAGCGACTGGAAGAATGCTCGATTTTCAGAAATACAACTAAGGACAACAGTAAGATTTAGAAGTATACAACAGTTTAGAGTTTAGTAAAATATAGATAAAAATTGTTAAAACATGGTTTTTTGAAAATAGAGTAGTGACATCGAAGATGCAGTAACTTAACGAGACGTAGGGCAAGTATTCAAAATAGCCTGATTCTAAGCAGAAAGGGGTAACCCAGTGGATTGAAAACATAATAGAACAAGCATCAGCAAATCAGTGAGAGTAAACAAATGCACAATTTCGAGATTTTTTTCAAGATGGGTCAAGAGCTTTAGTAAAACAGAGTGTACTTCAAAGAGGAAAAACAAGAAACAGAGTTCACAATATTAAAGGAGGAATATTGGTCCTAAGCCGGCAAAACATGATTGATCAATTCTTATTAGGCCTAAAGTTTGCCTAGGCATCGTATGTATTGCCTAATTGTCTTAAATGGTGAATATACATGTTAAGTTCCAGTTTTAAAAGGGATACGCATACAGTTAACCATACTCGTACTATTAGATTAAGCATGCTAATGAGGTGTTTAACAATTGTAACTCAGACAAGTATAAAATCCTAAATAACAGGATGTCTAATGAACATAGAAGTTCCTAAAACATGATCTCTAAATGCTAATAAGGATGCAGCAATAGCCTTATAACAGTTATTTGTTTGTTATTAACTGATCATGGTTACAAAATAAGTATGATAGGCTGAAAGTAAACAACCTAGAGCAGGATCTCTAATGTATGAGATGCATGTCCTACACAGGTTATCTATTGCGCAAATAAGTAAATAAATCCTATATGCATGTTTGGTACCCATTAATTAAACTAAGCATGCATAAACCCTATTTCACTATAACGCCAATCATTCGTTTACAAGTTATTACAAATAATTTAAAGCCGAATTATAGTAATAAAAGTAAAATAAGAAGTTATTCAATAGGGAGCCTTCAATAAGGCCCTATCTTCCAACCTCACTCCTTCCGAGTTTCACAGCCTTGATATGGTCAGGGTGCGGTAAAGCTCTCTAGGGCCCCCACTGGGTCCCTGGCCAATACCAGCACCCAAAACACTCACCAAAATGTTGGACAGGTGCAGTGGAATTACCATACTTGTGTGTCAAAGTTCAGTGAGTACTCAGGGGTGCTCAAAGCAATGCTCACACGAAGGGGATAGGACCTAATTTCTAAGAGTAGTAAAGTTCAGGAAGGAGAGAAAAATTCGTAGTTTAAAGAGTTTCAAAAATTGTAGAGTTGCACACAAGGGTAATGGGATAAGGGACAAATAGATCACATAAATATCACCAAGGGACACAGAGACTTATGCAAACTCACTATGAATGTGTACACAAAATCAAAAGAGTTTTAAGGGACCCTGAAATAGTCGGATTTAGACACAAAAAGCAAGTAGTAACAGAATATAGTCATAACATGCAAGGTCAGGAGCAAACAATGGTCATGAGCATGCAAGTGTTAACAGGCAACCAACGAGTCAATTACATGTTGCGCAACAGAAGCATAGGTAGAAAATAATTAGGAATATAACACACTGAAAAAGTAATAACCACATTGGTTTTGGAACTTTGAAATTAATCAGAACATACCAGTAATAAGAGAACACAGTAGAATGCAAGAGCCAAGTATAAGCACAATATTAGCCTTAGATTTTCAGCTGGCTAATAACAGTCAGGAACAGGGAGCAACAACGAAACAAGAGTGAAAAGGAGAAAAATAGCACAAGAGAAAATGCAATGTGTATTACTGTGTGTATTTGTTGTATGCAATGTGTTCGTGTTTTGCAAAAGAATGGGGGGGGGGTACTTATAGTTCTGAAGACGAGTAAACAAACAAGGTAGCAATCATTAATTTAAGGAACTGGGTATCAATCATAATCAAGTCGGCATATAGACTCCCCTTTAATTAAGGAAACAAGGTCAAATGGTTATAAGAAGTTATTTAAAAGGAAAGAAATCACAAAGCATGGTATGATCACATAAGGAAATAGAATAAGGTATACAATAAAGACTAGGTACATGATACTTAATTAGGGAAATATGTCAGACAAGCCAATCAGCATATTTGTGCACACATATAGGGCAAGATACTATTCTAATTCTGGAAAATAGTCCCCAAAAATAATGAACGAGATTGAAAACCTAAGAGATCAGTACTAATTGAGGAAAGCACCCCATAAATTAAGGAAGAAACTCGAAATCAATACCAAACTATAAGGAGAATATGCAAAATCACAATTTTAAGGCAAGTATCACAGTCTTAAAGAGGCCGTGTAAGAATCAGTATAAATCACCACGTAAACAATAAGAGAAACCTTAAGCGAAGAACACAGAATGGTAGAGGAATGAAACACTAGCAACAAAATTAAAGCAAAGAACCCCGAATTCAGAGAAGAGTCCAGAAGAACACACAAACATGCAAACACGATAATAATACAACTATAAACCCTAAAGCTAGGGTTTCGCCAACTTAAGAAAAATGTTTAGAAATAGTACTGAGTATCATGACTCAGTACTCATTAACAGAAGATAAAGTGTTTTCGAAAGGGGTTAAGAAATGCTAGTTTCAAAAAAGGAACAAAAACATTTAAAACTGGAATAACCGTAAAGATCAAGTATAAAATAGTGCAAAACATAAAGGTATGAGTTCAAAATCGGAAGAAAAAAAAGATCTAAGAGGTTTGGGTTGAGATTAAGGTTTCATAAGAAACCAGAGAGAGGAGTGAGAGAAACCTGGCTGTGAAACTTAAGAATAATGGTGTTTACAGCACTGTCGAACAAAAACCCATCCGAGAAAGACAGAAAACAAACCCAAGCAAAGCTTCAGTGACCGTCTTGCATGGTGAAGACCCACGAAGTCTCAGGAATGAAAAGAACGGGTAAGATAAGGCTTCAAAGCGGCTGCTGGTTGTAAGGGGTGAGGCTGCAAGTGGCCGGAGAGATGGTGAAGGCTATCGGAGAAGAAGAACTAGAAGGTTCTAGAGAGAAGGAGGAGAGGAAGAGACAAATAGAGAGAGAGAGAGAGAGAGAGAGAGAGATCGGACTCGAAGAGTGAAGGGTCAGGGGGGTAGGTGATGATTTAATTAAGGAAAATAGATCTGGGCCGTTGATCTTATTTGATCAATGACTCGGATTAATTCGGAGCTGGGTCAGGTGGTTTAGACATTGGGCTGGGTTAGTTTAGGGATTGGGCTAGGTTAGTTTAGGTTTAATTAATTCTGATGGGGTGGGGTTAAATTGAGGCTAAAATTGAAATGATAATGGGCTATGCGTTAAATAGTCAATTTCCCCTTTTAATTTTATATAAAATAATTAAAATAAATTTAAAGCATTGAACTAATTAATAACATATAAACATTAATCTAAAAATACTGAAAATGATTTAATGATTGTAAAATGCTGTTAATCGTAATATAGGCTATAACTACAATTATATGCAATTTAGCTTTAAAATATCAAATAAATTTGTAAAAAAATGTGTAAAAATTACCTCAACTATATTTTGGTGTAAATATGAGAATGGAAATAAATTATTCACGAAAATGATTATTTTGAGAGCAATTACTTGATTTTGTAATGCTAAAATAGACAATAAATTGATTTTAAAATTTTTTAAAATTAGGAAAAAATACCAAAACTCTTGGGCATGCTTATATATACATACACATCCTATTTTGAAAGTATTTTGAGTATAAAAAATATATAAAAAAAAAATTGGGTGTCAACATACATCTCTGCCATTTGGTGTTTTAACTTGTGCAACTCCTCTTTCAGGTTAACATCAGATTCTTCCACCTCCCTAGACGGATCAATAACACTTGCATCCAATTCTTGGCCAGTCATGATCAACTTGTCTTTGGACCTGGTATTGTACATGTGAGTTGCCAGAATGCCGCAAAAACTAACCACCTGCCTGATCGTGATGACAACAAGCAAACTCGTTAGTGGTTAGAGCTTAATAGATAGCAAACCTCACGTTGGGGAATGCAATGCACCAAAGCAGTTAACCATTTCTATTATGCATCTGAACGGCTGCTTGCATCATCCCGACTTTTTATTAATTTTTATTTTGCAATTCCTCTTTTTTCATTCCGGCCTTTCTTTGCTTGATTTCTCGCTATTCTTTATTCTCTCATTTTTCTCTCTTGTTTTGCCATTGTTTCCTTCCCACAATTTTTGGTTTTCTCTCTCTTATTTCCATCCTTTTTCTTTTCTTTTCTCTTCTTTTTTTTCATGGTTATGATCAAATCCTATGGAGATTGCCTACGTATCATGACGCCACATGAATCAGACCAAGAGTAGTTCTGGGGGATAAGTGAAAAATAAATCAAAGATGCATTTTTTGGGTCTTCAAATTTTTATAAAATAAAAGTAAATAAAACAAACATCCTGGTTGCAATGACTTCACCTACAGATAAAAACTGACAAACTCGATGAGTGGAACAAACAAACTTTAAAGAAAACTTAAAATACAGACTCGAAATGAACTAACAAACTGACAATACATACTCGAAAATAAACTAACAAACAGAATCGAATAAATAAAGTCAATAATACATAAGTTCTTCCACTGCCGCTCCAGTTGGCCTTGCTGCGGGCCTTTGCGCCATGTCTTCTTGGAGGCGGAACAAATCATCCATGATCTGTCGGACAAAAATCATAATTGAGGCGAAGAACATGGATTGGGTCATTTCCTCACACTCATGGCGCTTCATCACGATGTATTCCGCAATTCTCCTAACCCTTCCTCTAATAATACCCTTCTCTTGAAGCAACCAACCAATCTGCTGAGATCTGTCCCCCAAAATTTGTTCAGCTGTATCATTCTGCTCTTAAAGCTGCTGAAGGTCTTTTTCTAGTTGCGATATCAGGGCATAACAGTATTCTCTTTCTGCTTTGAAATCTTTTGCCTGCATAGTCATTTTGTTCTCAAGGACGGTGATCTTTTTCTTCAACCCCACGACTTCATTGTTATATTTCTCTTTTAACTTTTGAACCAAGCGTGCTCGTTCCTCCGCATTCTTAGCCAATTTTGTTCAAACCCTTTCTAGTTCCCCCTCTGCCTTATTTAGATCAAAACCAAACTCACCCATCTTCCGCCTAAGGTTACCTATAATCTTTTCATCTTTTGCACTTCTGGCAGGGTTTTCGGCTGCTATTTTCATTTCCTGAATTTGGGCTCAAAAGGCGTCATTTTCTTTGGCTAGCTTTTTCTTTTCGCCCTCATCCACGGTGGCTTGCAAATCATTCTCAAATTGAAGGTCCCTGACTTGTTTTTCCAATTTGCCTATTGTGGCCCTTAACTCATTCTCCTTGGCCAACCAAGCCCACTGTTCTTGCGACGCTTCAACAAATTCCTGAATGTGAGGCTTTTTGGTTGGTCTTTCAGGTTTGGCCCTTATGGTGTTCTTTTTTCTATACCAGGCAAGATAGGCGGGTGAAACCTCGCCTCTAGATAGGTCACGCACTCGAGTGTTTGCTGTCAAATACTGGCATTCGTTCCAAATATGATGAACTATTTCTTCATGAAATTGGCCGTCGGAGCTAACTTCGACCGCATAGACAGTAAGATCTTCATCTAGGTGCGTCACCTGGCATTTTCCCAACTGTCTAATTACCCGGTATGGAGCGTAAGGTTGAAAGCCTCGAAGACCCATTGGGAGGAGGTAAGGCCCGGTGGTAGGCATATACACATTTTCTTCAAGAGGAAGCCAACCCAGTGTTCACTCTATTTGCCCCGTAGTGATGGAGCGAAGGCAGGATACCCAATCTCCAAACTCTTCTGGCAACTTGAACCCTGAGATCCTTGTATTGAACTCTAAGTTCCTTGTGTTGAACTCTTCAATGCAGCTTTTCTCCGCGTATCCATAACTCATATATCGAGGGTGGTGGCACAGATGCTCGATCATCCACATTTGTAATAGCAAATTGCATCCCTCGAAAAAGTTTGCCCTAGCTTTACAAGCTGTGAGAACTCGGTATATCTCAGACACTATCATATGGGCGAGGGTGCTCTTGGCATTGGTAATCAAGACATTGATGACTCCAGCTACCCACAGGTCAATATTCCCATCCTTCTGGGGAAACACCATGAGGCCTAACAAAGCTACCATAAAAGCGAAACGCATATGCTCATTCTATTTTGCTCGGTTACCTTTGCTACAAAAACCACTCTCTGGGTTGTAAAATCCTCCTACATGCATGTACCCCTCTCTGGGTTGTAAAATCCTCCTACATGCATGTACCTCTGGTATATAAAGCGTAGAGTGGATAAACCAACCACCAAATCTGCATACTGGACCACCTGCTTATTTTTAGCAAATCCAGAAACTTGTGAGGGGTAAAGGTTCTTGGAGCGACCAGATACTTATGCCTTAGACCTTCGGTACTTCCCATATAACCTGCTATCTCTTCTAAGGCATGAGTTCAAAATCTAAGAAGTGTAGGACGTTGGGAGCTGGGTCCCAAAATGTTACCAGTGCCCTTATTATGTCTCCTCTAGGCCTGATCTTCATCAATCCGGTGAGCCCTCCCAAATAAAGGTTGACCACATCTCGTTCTTCTTTACCCAAATTTTCCAACCACACCATTAGATTCAACGGAATCTTGGACATGGCCTTCATTGGTAAATTTTGACTTGTGTTCATTCTGCACATTTAGATTAGGGTGATTGGTTTACACATAAAGTGAATCTCATTTGAAAAACTGACATAAGGGGTTATTTTTTGCAAAAATAAGAAGTCAGGGCTACTTTTGCTAATATGGCCCTTCAATACATTGAAATGGAAGTTTTTAGGGCTGTGCTCGCTAGGTGGTCGAAGTTTGACAAAAATACTGTCAGCGGCTATTCTTGCAAATCAGCTCTCCAGCGTCCCGTTGGGACATTTTGCTATTAAGACAAGAACGGCATTACCCACTTTCTTTACGACAAAATGATGCCACTTCATATATTTTTTCAAAATTTTTCAAAAGTGGGGCTGGACCCAATAAGGGTTGCCTACGTATCCCACATCCGGTGGGAATCAAACCTGCATAGTTCGGCCAGTTTTGAGATGAAAAAGGGAAAAAACAAAAATCATTTTGGACTAATTATTCTTTTTTCAAGGAATCCTTTTTCTTATTCTTTTTTTTTTCAAAAATTCAGAAGAGTTTCTGGGCATTTTGGGCATTATTTTTGGGAAACGGGGGAAATCCTCTCTCATACCTCAACTTTGTTTTTCTTTTTCTTTTGGTTTTCCTCACTCAATCTAGAAGCCGGTCCACATGCAATTCAAAACAAATTAAATGCACAGGTAGCATAAACAATACATCAGATTGGTCTTTTATTTTCGGGTACACCTATCCTAGACGGACCAACCCCTGTGTTGAGTCCCCAAAGTCAAATGTACATGATGCAAATAAGCGTTCATACTAGGGATTCAGCATGAGGCTGAGTTATTCTAAGTTTAAAACCTGAGTGTATTGTTCTAGACCTGGCTTACCTGAGCGGACAACTCGAGAAGGGGGGGGGGGTTGCGTACCGGTAACCAAAAGATCATTCGGCTTCGCAACTTGTCCGAACCTCGTTCTAAATTGGGTTATGCCACTAATAGAAAGAATTCACGCTAGCATGCACTCCTCGAAAGATAGAAGAGATGGTTTTGTAGCAGTTTATATATACAGCTCAGATAATACCAAAGCGATAAAAAGCAACATTTAGCACATAAGACCCAAACATGTAGATAAAATTAGACAATAAATAAATCCAAATATAACAATTATTCTAAGCTCAAATTCTTGAACCCTGAACCAGACATTCTGGGTTCAATCCCCAGTAGAGTCGCTAGAGTTGTCACACCTCCTTTTTACTACCCCGGAAGGGATATAAGGGAGTTTTTCCAACTTAAGTGACGATCGAAATGGGATTATTTATTTATAATTCAAATTCACCACTTGGAATAATTTATGGTATCCCAAATCACCGATTCAAATCCTGAATCAAGGAAGGATTGACTCTATTTTATAATCCGCGAACAAAGAGTTTCGGGTAAGAAATTCTATTAACTCGAGAGAAGGTGTTAGGCATTCCCGAGTTTAGTATTTTTAGCACGGTCGCTCAACTGTTATTACTGGCCTATTTATTTTATGTTAAAACATATTTGAAACCTAGGTGCATTTCTTCCTTTTAAACCACTTTTAATAATCCAATTGATATACAACCAATTATTCCATCACACATTACAAATCATGTCACGCGAACCGTACCCATGAAACACAACGTGCTTATTTATTTAACAAGATGAATTTGTGGCCAGCTTACATGAATGTACCCCCGAATTTTAAAAATTAAGTATCACAACTACATCACGGGAACTGTACCCGTAGCTATGATAATTTATTTAATTAATGCTCCTAAAGCAAACTATGGAAGTTCATTTTTAATGTCTAAATTATAGCATGTGTGAGGGCCATAAATGATTTAATTTGCTTATGGCATACCTCGAATTTAAAAGGAGTAGTATTAATTATATGAGGGCCATGGGTTACTTAATCTTGCTTATGGCACACCTCAAATCTGTTTGAAGGAATTACTTAAAAGAGGCGCAATTTGAAGCCATTGTTTGCACAACTTATTAACTATAGGGTGTGTCGGGCCTTCTGGGAAATAAATGCGAATGGTCATAAATTTTTTTGTCAGGATAGGAATTATGCTCGGCCTTTCAAAGTTGATGTTACAATATGGGAAGTCCATGTCCATTACACTTAATATATAAAAAACAGACAACGAGTAAGCCAGTAAAGGCTCGCTGGGCTTCTGGGCCCAAAGAAGGCAATGAACAACAAACGAGAAGCCTCAGTTCAAAATTTGGCTAGGCTGCCTCTCTTGGACTAACGACAGGCCCAATTGAGGTTCCTCTTTGTTGGCCCAAGTTCAGATGAAGTTTTGAAGATTGACAAAATGACCTCAGGCATCGACCAGGTCCATCATGTGATAAATAGTGGTTATCTACCTATACGTGTGAGATTTAAGTGATGAAGATAAGTCTCAAGGATCAGCAACAATATCTTCTAAACTGATCGAAAAGGTTGCATAAAGGATAAGGAGATGAAGTCTCCTTATGTGAATAGAACTAAATCCGGATCAAGAATAAGGGTTGGAGTTTGTATTGTTCTAGGACTTGAATTCGATGAAGGATCAGCAATTGAGTCGCAATCAAACTCTAATTACTAACTCTTTAAATAACTATGATTGTTCTCTTTTACAGGTATTGCACATACGCGGAAGTTAAACTAAATTGAGAGCAAAAGAGCTAGGCAATTTTGCAAGCATTTTAGGTGTGATTCAAGTGTGCATTCCTGAAGCTACATGAACCAGATTGAAGAACCAATTCTATTGTGTTTATTCTTATTCTAGTTCAATTGTAATAAGTGTTTCATATTGTACCTTTTAGCTTTTGTTGAAGCAATTGTAATAGGTACTTTGAGTATTCAAGTTATAGGCTAACTTGAAAGTGTCACAGCAGTTAGAAGTTGGTTGCCATACTGGGATTAGAGTTTAATCCTTAGGTTTACAAGAGTTTTGTAAATGCTGTTGTGGCTCAATGATTTTAGTGGAAGTTTGGGAAAATTCTACTGAGTAGTAGGTCGTGGTTTTTTCACCTTTTGAGCCGGGTGTTTTCCATGTAAAAATCTCTGTGTTCTTTATTTTATGCACTCTTAATTCCGCAAACGGTAATAGTAAGTACATATAGAAGAACTAGGTTCTTCTAGTGCAAAAATTAGGTACCACACGAACCCTCCCTCCCCCTCTGTGGTATTGACGTGTAGAACATCAATTGGTATCGGAGCAGGTTATCCTTGAAGAGGCTAACACCTTAGAAGAAGATCAACAATGAGTGCACCACCTGGGAACTGGGAAGGGCAATCCACTGCCAGGCCTCCACTTTTCAATGGTCAGTACTATTTTTGGTGGAAGAATAGAATGAGAGATCAAATTATAGGGGAAGATTATGAACTCTGAGACATAGTCACTGATGCAACCACAAAGAAGAATGCTGAAGGAATTGATGTGCCAAAGACAAGGGCTGGATGTACTGCTGAAGACCTAAGGAAGTGGGAGAAAAATGCTAAAGCCAAGAAATGGCTTGTGTGTGGACTAGGACCAGATGAGTACAATAGGATGCAAAGTTGTACAACTGCTAAGGAAATATGGGCCACTCTGCAAGTGGCCCATGAAGGAACACCTCAAGTGAAAAGATCAAGAGGAACACTTCTGTATTCTCAATATGAAAATTTACTATGAAGGAAGGAGAAACTATCCAGGAGATGCATACTAGATTCACTACTTTGACAAATGAACTTGAGTCTCTTACAAGGATTATCCTTGAAGAAGACAAGGTTGAGAAAATTCTGACAAGGGTTTTGTCAGTCACATGGGAAAGCGAAATCACTCCTATTTAGGAATCCAAGAATATTGCTACCCTTAGACTGGATAAACTGATTGGAAATTTGACTGCTTATGAAATAAGAAGGCAAACCATGAAGATGGATACCCCCAAGAAGGAGAGAAGCTTAGCTCTAAGAATTGCTTAAGGTACAGATCTAGAAGATGATGAAGTGGCTATGATCACTAGGGATTTCAAAAAGTACCTGATTAGGGGAAAGGGTTCTTTAAGAGGTAAAACATTCAACAAAACAAGAGCTCCGAAGAAACAGACCAATGAGGGTTGCTAAAAGTGTGGTAAGACTGATCACATAATCAAGAACTGCCCTCAATGGGAAATTGAGTGGAAGAAAGAAAGAGCTGAACGAAGGAACAGGTTCAACCTAAAAGAAACAAAGGTTCAACCAAGGCTATGGTTGCTGCTTGGGGAGAAACCTCAAATGAAGACTCAGAAGATGAAGCTGAAGAGGAGCAAGAACTGATTGCCATCGGAGAATCAGATGGTGAACAAGAAGTAAGTATTCTTCATCTCAAAGACAAGATTAAATTTTTGTCTAAAGAAAAATTGGCTGAGCTATTACTAGACTTCATTGACGAGTCTGAAATAATTAACAATGAGAATGAAGTTTTGTTTAAAGAATGTGTGATCCTAAAAGCAAAATGTAAAATTCTAGAGTCTAGGGGAAATGAGAGTGATAATACAAATGCTGAGTTGAAGAACCAGGTTCTTGAACTTGATAACAGTGTCCTAAAGTTGAGGTCTAAAAATTTAAGATTGAAACTAGGAACTGGAAAGAAGAAAGTTGATCACACATATCTCACTCTAGAAGAAAACCTAGGAAAGATGAAGGATGAATTGTATAACAAGGATGAACTAATTAAAGTCTTAAAAGAAGACCTAGGAAAGGTGAAACATGAATTAGACAGAACTTGCAAATGGAACAAGGCCTCTGATGCACTCTCCTGGTTGCAAGAGCATCACAGTAGCAACAAGAGAGGACTTGGATATGGGATTCAAGCTCCAAAATGGGAACCTAAAAGCAATTACCTCACACTTTCTAAGAATAAAATCTGCACACACTGTTGTAAGACTGGCCGTTACAAAAATGAATGCAATGCAAAAGAAAAGGCTTGTCAAAAGAACAAAGCTTTTGTTCAAGAAAAACACAAGCTGCCTGGTTGGGAAAGAAAGAATCTGATTCATCCTTTTGCACATAGAAAGGGACCCAAACTAGTTTGGGTTCCTAAGACTAACCCCTGATTTCCTTTTGCAGGTCCAAGTGAAAAGGAGGAGCCAAATATGGTATATGAATAGTGGCTGCTCAAAACATATGACTGGGAACAAGGACCAGTTCCTTTCACTTGAGGACTTGAAAGGAGGTAATGTCTCCTTTGGTAATGGAAAGAAAGGTGAGATCATTGGGATTGGTAAAGTAGGCAAAATAGATTCTCATTCCATAGAGAATGTCTACCTTATAGATGGATTGAAATATAGCTTAATAAGTGTGTCAAAATTATGTGACAGGAGTGACCTTGTGGCTTTTACCTCTACCAAATGCTTTGTGATTAACCTTACCACTGACAAGATTATTTTGCAGGTAAAAGAGTTAATAATATTTACATTGTATATTTGTCACCTCTTTCAGAAAATGAACTCACTTGCTTAAGTGTGTTAGTTAATGATCCCCTCCTGTGGCACAAAAGACTTGGTCATGCCAGTCTAAATCAGCTAAACAAATTAGTCTCCAAGGACTTGGTGATAGGGTTACCTAATATCAAGTTCAAGAAAGACAAAGTTTGTGAGGAATGTGCAAGGGGAAAGCAGGTAAGGTTATCCTTTAAATCCAAGAAAATGGTAAGTACGTCCAAGACATTGGAACTGGTTCATATGGATCTTTGTCGTCCAATGAGAACCATGAGCAGAGGTGGAAAGAAATATGTAATGGTACAGTTGAGATTATTCTAGATTTACCTGGGTACTATTTCTGTCATCTAAAGATGAAGCATTTGAAATATTTACTTCTTTTGTTAGAAAAACGCAGAAACAATTAGGAAATCAACTTGCATCCATTAGGTCTGATCATGGAACTGAATTTGAAAATGCAAAGTTTGCTGAATTCTGTGATGAAAATGGTATAGATCATAATTTCTATGCATCTAGGACCGCTCAGCAAAATGGAGTAGTTGAAAGAAAGAATAGAACTATGGAGGATATGGCTAGAACCATGCTACTTTCTAGTAAATTACCTCACAGTTTCTGGGCCGAGGCTGTAAACACTGCATGCTACATAATCAATAGATGCATGACTAGACCTTTTGTTGATAAAACTCCCTATGAGTTACTTAAAGGGAGAAAACCAAATATATCCCATCTTAGGGAATTTTGTTGCAAGTCCTATGTGCACAATAATGGAAAAGACTCCCTGGGTAAGTTTGATCCCCGAAGTGATGAGGGAGTATTCTTGGGATATTCTTCACATAGCAAAGCATATAAAGTGTTTAACAAAAGAACTTTGTGTGTAGAAGAAAGTGTGCATGTAGTATTTGATGAAACTAACATTCTTTCTAAGAGACAGGAACAAGAAGATGAAGCCATTGGACTGGTAAAAGACTTGGCTGAAGCATCAGCTCAAGTCAAAGTGACACCAACAGAAGGAATAGGTGATGGAACAGGTTCTTCCACACAGGCAACCTGATAGGGGGAAGAAATCAAAGAGGAATTGAAATAAATTCCTTAAAGGAACTTGTTCATGAATCTGTTTCTCAGCAAATGGCTGAAACGTCCAGTAGAATCCAGTTGGTTGTGAAACCTCACAAGTATCAAAGTTCTCATCCTATTGAGAACATTCTTACTGATCCAACATCTGGAGTCAAAACCAGATCACAATTAAAGAATCTGTGTGCTTTTGATGTTTTTTTATCTATCATTCAACCTAAAAATATTGTTGAGGCTTTGCAGGATGCAGATTGGGTTAATACAATACGGGATGAGCTATACCAGTTTGAAAGAATTCAAGTTTGGCACCTAGTTCCAAGACCCAAGGACAGATCAGTCATTGGTACAAAAAGGGTCTTTAGGAACAAACTTGATGAAGATGGAACTATTACAAGGAAAAAGGCAAAATTGTTGGCCCAAGGTTACAGCCAAGAGGGGGAATAGACTATGATGAGACTTTTGCTCCAGTTGCAAGACTAGAGGCAATCAGACTTCTCATAGCCTTTGTAGCACATATGGAATTCACTCTTCATCAGATGGATGTCAAAAGTGTCTTCCTTAATGGCTACCTAAAGGAAGAAGTGTTTGTGAAACAACCTCCAGGATTTGAAAGCAAGGAATGTCCTGAGCATGTATACAAACTAGACAAAGCTCTATATGGGCTCAAGCAGGCCCCAAGAGCTTGGTATGAATGAATATCAAAATTTTTACTGGAGCATGGTTACAAAAGAGGTAAAATTGATAGTACCTTATTCTTAAGGGAAAAAGGTAAGGATCTCCTTGTTGTGCAAATCTATGTTGATGACATAATCTTTGGGGCCCCACTGATAAGTTAAGTAAGGACTTTTCAAAACTAATGGGAAGTGAGTTTGAAATGAGCATGATGGGTGAGCTTAACTTTTTCCTAGGGTTGCAGATCAAACAAAGTCAAAATGGAACCATGATTCATCAGCAGAAGTATACACAAGAACTAATCAAAAGTTTAAAATGGAGGATTCTAAAGAAATAGATACACCTATCGCAACTGCCACTAAATTAGATGTTGATGAACCCGGTTCATCAGTTGATCAGAAGTTATATAGGGGTATGATTGGTTCACTCTTGTATTTTACTGCCAGTAGACCTGACATTGTTTTCAGTGTAGGGCTTTGTGATCGTTTTCAGGCAAATCCAAAAGAGTCTCACTTGACTGCTGTCAAAAGGATATTGAGATATCTCAAAGGCACTACTGATTTGTGTCTTTGGTACCTTAAAGGTAGTAATTTCAATCTAGTAGGATATGCTGATGCTGATTATGCAGGCTTCCTAGTGGATAAAAAAAGCACCTCAGGTGTGCCACACTTCCTTGGTTCATGTCTTGTATCATGGGCTACCAAAAAGCAAAATTCAGTAGCCTTATCTACTGCTAAAGCTGAATATGTGGCTGCAGCTTCTTGCTGTGCTCAATTGCTATGGATCAAACAATAGTTGGTAGATTTTGGAATTGAGGTGAGATGTATACCAATATTTTATGATAACACTAGTACTATAAGTATGACAAATAACCTTGTTCATTTTAAAAAAATACCAAGCACATAGATGTTAGACACCACTTCTTAAGAGATAACTATGAGAAAGGATTAATCTTAATAGAATTATGTGCTACCGATAAACAAATAGCTGACATCTTTACTAAAGCACTGAATAGGGAAAACTTTGAGAGGAAAAGGTTGGGATTAGGGATGATTGAGATCACCTAAAATAACCAGTTTAGATGCAATGAAAAAAAATTCTCATTTTGGTTAGCATTTCTGACTTTAAGTAAATATCTAGACTAATTCTTACTCAGTCTCATACTCTAATCAGTATACTTCCGTGACATGTGTTTATATTAACTCACTGATCTCTAGCAAAGTTTTTTCTATTCTGACATTTGAGGCATAATCAAGAAAAGTTCTACTTGAAGAACCTGGTTCATCAGTATATGCTCATGAGAAAGTTTTGGTATGTTTATATACTTTGCACAATTAGAAAGATTAATTTTCCAATCATGAGCAGAAGTCCTATTTTCCCCAAATTCCCAAAAATTATATCCGTTGAGCATTGAACCAGTTTCATTCTCCTAGAATTCTAAGGAAAACTTGATTCTTGCCTAAAAAATAGCGTCGCCCACTAATCACTAAGAGACCGGAATTCTAAAGTGATAAGACTCCTAATTGACTACTTCAAAAAGGCTGCCATTACTACATTTGATCATAACCCTCTTTAAATACACTCCACATCCTTCTCTTTAGTCCATAACCGTCATTAATCTCTCCCAAGTTCTGATCATCCTCTTTCTTTCCAAAATTTTCAAAAATCTCCAAAATTCTCCAGAAATCCTTCACCATGACAAACCCTCAAGATAACCCTGGAACTCCCCCACCAGTGTCTCCCTTAAACACATCCTCATCTACTCCTCCTGTTGAAAGCCCAAAACCTAGTTTTCGTAGGCAAAAATGCTAGCCAGAAAAATAGTAGTGTCTGGAGCTTTGAAGAAAGATCTAAATGAAAAATTGAAGGCTAGTCAGAAGAAGGAAAGTCTTGCTAAAGAATCCGACTAAAGTTCTGAGTCTGAAGCATTTATCTCTATCAGTGAAGGAGAAGAACATGGGTTTTCTGATACTGATAAAAATCAAGAAACTCGTGGTGAGGTTAATACTTGTTTTGTATTTTCTGATGAGGTAGAAAAGGAAGATAATAGGTTTGTTTTGGTTGGTCCTTTGAAAGATGTAAAGGAGGTTGAGTCTAGTATAAAGGTAAAGAAAAGGAAAGATAAAATTCTTGCAATCTGTGGAGGGGTAGAGGAGAGTGGCAACAAGTCAGGGGGAAGTGGCACCGGTGAGGCTACTGAAGGTCTTGTTCATTTGAGTGAACAATAAGATGAACCTAGTTTATTTGTTGAAGAAACCCTAGCTGACATCTTGAAGAAGGTTGGGGCCAGCTATGATCCAAAGAAGCGCAAGGCTTCTTCACTAAAAGCTCCAACTGCTTCCAAGCCAACAAAGAAAAGCAAAGTGTCATCTCCTAAGTCTACTATCCCTTCAAAGGGAAGAGCAACTAGAAACAGGGTCAAACAAAGTGAGGAAGAGTTGCAGAAAGCACTGGAAGAAAGCAGGAAGAAAAAGAGGGAAAAAGGAAAGGCAAAAGTTGTGGAAAGTGTTGAGGTTGCAGAAGAAGAAGAAGAAGAAGAAGAAGAAGAAGAAGAAGAAGAAGAAGAAGAAGAAGAAGAGATGGACATGTTCCATCAAGAAAGAGGAACAACTGAAAAGGTTCCAACACCCAAACCAAAGAGTTCCAAGACTTTGACCAAGAAGTCATCCTCTGTACCTGTATTTGTTGAGTCCTCGTTGGCTAAAAGAACTAGGTCTGATGTGAAGGGAAAACAAAAGAAAATTATTAAAGAAGAAGAAGAATGGAGTGGAGAAGAAGAGGAGGAGTCTGAGAAAGAGCAGGATAGATTTGCCATCTTTGGGAGGAGAAAGATCTTGAAAGGCAGGTATTGAAAGACCAAGAGAAGCCAGGTATGATAAGATTGGTAGATGCCCTATCTGCACAAGGATGGAAGGACATGGTCCTTCAATTGGATGGGAAACTGACCAGGAAGGAGCTAATTGAGTTCATGACCAATGCCACTGTCAAGAATAGGGTTGTACCAGCATGATGAAAGGAGTAAAGGTGCAGTTTGATGTACCTAAATTGGGTGAGATTCTAGACATTCCCAGTGTGGGATATGATAATTATACGAGGCAAAGGTGGACTTGTCTGGATTCTCTTCCCACTGCACTCCAAATCACCAGAAACTTTTGTGATTCTGCAACTGCTGAAGATGTGCCTGAAGCCAGATTTGTTCAGAAGAGTGAGATGAGGGCTGAGCACAAGGTGTTATTTGAGTTTGTGAACAAATGGTTGCTGCCAAGGCAGGAGAGAAGGCACAGTGCCAATTACATGGACTTGGTCCTCATGGAGTGCCTTATGAGAGGAATGGAGGTAAACTGGCCTACTTTTTTTGTCAAATTACTGGATAGAGTTATCAATGGCTCCAAAGCTCATGCCACACCATATGGGTTCCTATTGACTACTGTTTTGGAAAGGCTAAATATGCCTTTAAAGAAGTGGGAAATGGCATCAAGCAAGGAGCACTTTGTTGTCAAGACTATTATGGCTTGTGACTATCCAGTGAATGCCACCCCAGTTGAACCTGGATCATCTCTGAAGACTCCTGTGAACAGCAAGGTTAGGGCATTGGTTCAAGAATATGGAACAAAAGATGCAGAAATTGCTAGGCTCCAGGCTCGTATTGCTAAACTGGAAAATGAGAGAAATGGCCTCAAAGCTGAGCTAGCAAAGGAAAAGGAAAAAAGTGAAGGGATGCTTCAGACCATGCTCAACCTTCTCCAATCCCAACCCTCTAGTTCCTCCAAGCCTTAGG